>JACCGJ010009507.1:0-35790 GCA_013407085.1 Atriophallophorus winterbourni | reverse complement strand
AATTATTCTGGCTGGCATGGTCTCCGTTTTGAGTACGTCCGACAGATATATCATACCATCAGGGCAGAACAGATTTTTGTGATAAGGAATACAAACATTAATGGCTCATGCAAAATGGCTTAGGTTAGAGCTACAACGGCATCAACGGTAGATCTACGAAGTGTAATAAAAAAGGGAGGTTTCGCTTCATCCGGAAAACACGTTATTACTTTACGCGCCATGGGACTCACCGGTTTTTCACATGATTTGCACGTGACTTTGGGACAATTCTGCGTGTCGATATTCGTCCTATCAGCTGGGCGGGCCGTGACCATTGTTGCGTTCGCCGGGTCCAGGCACTTGGAAATGAGGTCAAGTTGGTTCCATGTCGCCGTCACAGTTTGATCGATCGATTTCATTGTCTGTATGTTGGATCTCGTGATTGGTAGCTACCGTTATGGAAACGGCGAACAGAGAATGATAACTTTGCGAACTTTCCCCTGCTGGATGACTGTGTAAGTAAGATCGAAGACGTGTCCGATATCGGAGACATTTCTGTACCCAGGGCACTGAAGCAAGCAATTGCAATGCATTTGGATGACCTCGCAGTCTCTCGACGGATACTTCCCCACCAGAAACTCATATATAGCATGGGTGGGACAGCCGTTCACGTTTAGTGTTGCGACAGCAGATGTCAATGATGAATACCTGGACGAAATCATTAAACTGCCGGGAGAGCCAGGTTCAACAGCAACTCTTCAGAACAACAAAGCTCTCAACGTTTTGGTGTCACCAAGTCGTTTCGTAGCCTCTTATTGCTGAGAAAGCCCTCGAGATTCTCATACCGTTTGTTACATCATATCTTTGCGAGCAGTCCTTTTCGATGATGGTAAACATAAAAAGAAGAAAAGGAACAAACTTTGTTGCGAAAATGATATGAGAGTGGCCGCGCATTCCTGAAATTGTCGCTGTGAGGCAAAAACAACGGTCACATTGATTTGCGGTAAATATTCATTTCGTGTTTGTTTATGTGCGAAATTCATGTTGTGTTGGTGTTTTTCTTTCAACACAGTGATTTTGTGTGCAAATGATGCATGAGACAGTTTGTGCACTTATACAGTATATAGTTATATACGTATGTTTTGAATTGGAACAAAAAACACATTTTATTTTTCCAACTACGAAGGGTTCGATGAATGCATGTATGAAACTTGTAGGGTTCGGTACCACCAAAAAGGTTAAGAACCACGGAACTAAGTATTTGCCACAATACTTCAGGAACCACTGAAAAGCGTCCCTGTGCGGTAATTAACCGGATCTGAACGACTGACATCTTTGTAGATTGGTGTAATAACTCCGGTTTTTCAGTCATCCGGTACGATTTCCGTATTTTGTATGCGCTCATATAATTCACATAGTAAGCCGCAAAGCTTCAGGTCACATGACTTCAGAATAGCCAGTTTTATTCAGTCTTCACCCAATGATATGTTACCGTCTAGCCAGCGTAGATGCTTTCGCACAACCGTAGGACATCACTTAACCTTTCCACCTCTATTGAACGCGGCAACGGTGTTGGCAAGGCACATCCTGAACTGGAAAACACCTGGTTTAATCCTCGCCGTGTAGCTTACAATCGTATAGAGTGTCTTAGGATGTCGTTTCATCTGGTGTATTAGCATCCAATAGGTAATATTGCTTGTCTTCGTGAATTTAGGACGTCACCTTGTTTCGGACATTTCGAAAATGATTATGTGTAGCCCATGCCGAACTTCGCATGGCTCTCCACTTTCGAGTGCAGTTTCAGAGTTTTTAACAAAATGTTCGACCTTTACTTTTCAGAGTGTCTCTGAGATGTCGTCTATTTTAATACCAATGTATATTACAAGGCTAGTACAGTGAGTTTCTACATTGGTAAGACCGAGATGTCTGTCTTCTAGCATGTTGTGTCCTTCGCGAAGGCTAAATTGATCGACCCTTATGATGAGTTTGACGTCATTTGATGCCTTCCTGGCGCTGCACACGAATTCGAAGAACAACATGAGGTTGTCACAGTCTATGATACTACGTTCAATCAACTGCTGTGGCTTCGGAGGTGAGAACCAACTCTATCATTGCAGATTCGTCGCAGCCTCTCTGTCGAGTGAAGGAATTTATGTGGTTGTAAAGTCTAATGAGATTATTCATTTCGCGGAATTTGTACTCAAGTGATTGCTGTATGTGCAATCTTTTGGTGTGAAGCTGCTGAAGGTTGAAATCACCCATTATGAGTAGTTGCGTTCCGCTCAGATTTCCGGCGTTGTGCATTTCTAGAAACAATTCGTTGTGGGCGTCAGATGAGGTGGGTTAGCGGTAAATTATACCACGGGTGCAGTTTTCTCTCGATTATAGGCGCAAGCTAAAATCGTGTATCACAAACCATTGTGCAGTGAAGACGCTCGTGCTAATACACAGCTACTCCTTTAACTGTTCTTGAGCGATCTCACAGAAGCAGCAACGTGTTGGGAATTGCAAGCTCGCAATCATTCACCTGGCCATTGAACCTTTTCTCGGTTACAGAGATAAAGTCAGCAGAAAACTGATTTCTGGAATGAATTAATTCAGCAAATTTGTTAGTGTTGTTGTTGTTTAACAGCCTCCGTCGTGTTGACAGCCTTTGGAATGCCTAGAAATAATAGTCCTCGCTCGTTGCTCTTCTTACGAACATCAGGACGTTCTTTTCTTATCCACTAGCTTATATCGGCGTACATTCGAGTATTTCACTCGATAAGCTCACATAGAAAAAAAATTAAAAGAACAGTTTCCATATTTTGCACCAACGTGTTAGTTGCAGCTGCGACTTTATTCTCGAATAGACACCAGCATGATTTGACCAAATTGTTCGAACTGTTCATTTGGATTCAAAGTGATTCAAAGTGATTCAAAGTGATTCAAAGTTGTAATGGTCTAAAAAGCATTTAGCTTAACAATAACCATAGGATGGAGTTATGAGGTATATACAATAAAAAAGAAGAACAGGAAAACTAATGTAGTGTAAATCGTATCAAAGTTTGGGTTGTCTCTCAAGTGTTTGTCCAAATTAGCTTTAAAAATATCCAGGTTGGCTGAGTGTGTAACAGTGAGGGGGGGGGGTGTTCCATGTGAAACTTACACGTACAGCATACGAATATCTTCGACAGTTCAGTCTTGAAGTGGGAATAAGCACTGAAAGTTCATGTTTCCGACTGGCACGGGGTGGCGAGCGTGTGAAAAGTTTGGACAAGGGATGGTTAGGGACGTGAATAATATTGTACATCAGTATGAGGTCACCTCTTAGTCGACGACAGCGAAGTCGAAAAGATTGAGACTCCTAAAACGTTCTTCATATGGCTTAGCAGCTAGTTCGGATACAAGCTTTGCGGTTCGGTGGTAAATGCGCTGCAGAAGATTGATGTCTTTCTGAATCCAGGGTGACCAAGCCTGAACAGCGTACTCCATCGTATGAATCTCAAAGCCATCCATTCAGTTTTGTTGATCCGCTAGAGTCGTTTCCTCAAAGCTGTACATCAAGATAAGCCGCTGTTGCTCGATGTAGTATTGCGGAATGATAAGGATTTAGAAGATATAATTCTATCGGCAAGAAAAATAAATATTTTGTATTTGTTGATGTGTCCTGGACAAAGCGGGTAAAATCGCCACCGAAAGGGAATCAAAACAAACCAAACGATTGCGACAAGCGCACTCTTGTTTACTTAAATGTCCCAGATGCTGTCACCGTTTAAGATATAACGTGTAAATTCAAACACGATATACAACAGCTGAAATTTATTAGTAATGCTATCCAAATCAGCAACGTAGCAGTAATCGACACTTTCAGAATCTCGAGGTCTCTGAATTAGGAAGGTAATGGTCTACGCCTCCTTAAACAAATAACGTTGACCATCACTAGATCGGACTAATCAGGGCAATTTTTCAAGTTTTAGGCTTGAAGTTCTGATCGAACATTATCTTGAACACGTCAGACATCGGTATTACCAATTCGGAAGACAGATTCTGCAAAACAGTTGGGATAAATATTGTCTACTCAGGGTGAACCAGGTGTGTTTATTGTCATTAGTTTTGTTTTAACAACTTTAGGGATTCCGCCTCGTAAAGAATTGATAGGCTTCAGCTGTGAGAGTTCAGAACCTGTCCATGAGTCAACAGTTGTCAAATTACTGAAGCAAATTGTTGTGGAAGAACGTTTGCGCATACTTTAATTGATGTCAACTTGCCAGTAGCAGAGGGCAGTGGCGGTATTCTCATTATAACACTCCGGAGGTTGTTGACGTGCTTGCACAATGCTCTGGGATTCATGACAAATTCATCGGACAAGGTAGATATACTGTTTTCGTAATAAGGTGTAATTGCACCAATTTAGACGTGACGGATCGGTCAAGAACTTACACCAGGCCTTGTAACGTTTACTCATCCATTTCCGCGTACTGCTTCTAAAATGCTTTTTGGACGCTGTTTGTTGCTCATTATTTTCAAGTTTGATGAAAAATCAATGATGATACGGAGTTGGTTGTAATAGTTTCCCATATTTTCCGAACGGATGCTAGTCAAACGATATCCCATTGATTGACAGTAGTAAGAGCTCGAAGCAAGTCTTAGTTCAGAGTTGAATATGTTCGTCGACTATTTTCTAACGGCTCCTTTTGATAGATATAATCAAATTTCATGAGGACATGATCACACAATTCAAATGGAGCTGTAAAAAATATGTTCAATCATGAGTTCTTGATTTGTGATCATGAGGTTGAGGGTAGATGGTGGTTGTTCTGCTCGAAATCGCTTTGGTTGTTGTACCTAATTTTAAAGTAGGGATCAAGTCCTTAAGAAATATTTTAATGGTATCGTTTACTGTAATGTTTGTAGCAGTTGCCGGTACATCAAAATCACAGAGCAGGAGCGAATTTGTGTAGGGGAGATTCAATACAAAACGTATTGCATTAGAAGGATCAGTGTCAGCGGCAGATAATCAAGAAGGGGGTGATTAATCAATGCTATGAGGCAGCTGTGGTTATCATGCAGGTGTATAGGGCAAAACTATGTATCTGGGACATCCGACACAAGAAAGAAAAGTACACTACAATTGATGCTTTCATGTAAGAAGTGGAGGACACCACCACATTTGGTTGCTCGATCTTTTCTGTAAATAATCATGTGTGGGATATTGAGTTCAGAGTCGTGTATGGAAATACTCAACCAGATTTGTTACTTCAATCAAATCACACGTAAATAAAGTTCAGAAACACCCCAGGAGCCCCGAGCATTGGTGAAACAGCATGATAGAGATCTTACTTTTGGAGCGGATTACGAACTCATCGTAGTGGATTTGCCTTCCCAGAATCAGTCGGCTGATGGTGGTATTTTGTCGCGAGTTCATGTGGTTGACTGGGTGGCAAAATCATTTAGGGAACCTTTATGTAAACATCTCGAATACGAATTTCAAGAGGTGTCCATTTTCGTCCTTGATACTACTCATCGAGTATTCGATCCTTCATTTCATATGTGCGGAATAATATTTTGAGAGAAAGAGATTGTAGAGATTCCTTTGTTGGCTTAAGGCGGATAACGAGAGTCCATATCATTCCTTTTTAACCTGGGATCAATTGAAAAACTCTCCATTCACTGCAGTCTTGTTGCAGTCGTTTACTGGATTCGTCTTCGTTCGAACTGGTTACACGACGAACGATATCAACTCGGCGATTAATAGCCTCTTTTTCTAGTTTCGGATTATTAAGACGAATTTGTCCTTCATCACACGAAACACCGTTAAATTATTGTAGGGCGGATTTGTTTCCAATTAAATAGGATGAGGCGAGTAATATATATTCTACATCTTGTACAAACGTTTGTACTGCACGCAGTAAACTTGGTGAGTTCACATTAGGTTATTTCGAGGGTCTAAATAATCTGGTCATCGACGCAGGAGAGGCAGTGATACCTAAATTTTGGAAAATATTATTCAATTTTTTCTTGGCATCTGCTTCGCTTTGCTTTAGCGACTCGTTGATTCAGTGTAATTGCTAAAATGTATTGTTAGATTTTCTAATTTTGACTCTGAGGGATTTTCGTGTACAAAATCTTCTGTGTTATCTTATGCATATCTGTTTGACTACTGGTCAACTTCGCAGAATCATTGCTCGTACCTAGTTGTTGAAAGCGAGTTTAATTGATTTCTGCATCGAATAGAGTATATAACAAATGTCTGGTAATTTGTCACTGATTAGGATGATATAGATTTGTCACAGGTCGCATGAACGGTGAATGATCAGTTTTGGATAATGTTTTTCACTTTTTAGAAGCCTCGTCGTCAGAAACGTTTGTTGTTGTTGGCCTCCTTCGGTTAATGTCGACCATGGATGTATGTCACAATCGCATGAATTTACATGTTCTGCTGCTTTTTGAATCAATAAGCAGTCCGATTCGGAAGGAACAATCTCTCCCGCAACGATAGTCAGGACTCGGTTGTAGGGCGTCAGTTGCACGCCGGCGGCGTGATCTGCGTTCAACAGCCAAGAGCTATATCTGCTCCTCCATAGCTTTCAAACGACGCTTTACACAATGCATCCAATGTGAGCGGTCAAGAGCAAGTTCTTCCCAACTCGGGTCAATGCCAAGAGACAGAAACGTTTGCGGTCACGTTATTGGTCACCGTTACAATTTTGCGAGGGCGACTCAATTCAATGGACAGATGCGATTTAGTGCGATCCATGGGATAGTAAAAGGCATACAAGTTTACGTAAAGCAAGGTTGTTCCGAGAATTTTGATTCGTCAGCGTTGAAACAACTGTCAGTTTATTCAAGATGACGAGAGTTTCTTTAAATTACTTGAACAGTTGCGTTATTCTGTATTGGACGCAATGTTCGCGTATGTAACGTTGGGTTGAAACTGGATAATTTCGATCGTCAAGGTTTCACGTTTCATGGACTTGAAAATAGTATATTCGTAATGAAGAAGTTGAAACAAGTTCAATGAAATATGAACCGTCTAGATCAGACAAAAGAGCGAGCAATAAGATTCAAAATTATGGGAGCTCAAATGTGTACGTCCACACCGTAGATGGGGCAAAGATTGTGAAATCGTACGCAGTAAAGTCTTTTTGCGGATGAAATCAAATTATAGACGCATGCTGAGCATAAAACCGTCTAATAAAAGGAATGCCATCACTGAAGAGTATAGATTGAAAGATAAAGAGGTTAAAAAATCAGCGAGAAAGGACAAAAGACGGTATGTGGAAAACCTGACACAACAAGCAGAAGAGGCGTGCCGAATGAATGATTTAAGAACGTTATATCAGATTAATCGAGAGCTCTGCAATCGTAGTCAGGCAAGCAATCAACAAGTGAGGACCCAGGGTGGAGATGTAATAACTGATGCGAAAGAAGAGTTAGCCGGATGGCGAGAACATTTTGAACTCATTCTAAACCGCCCACCGCCTCAAACCATCGTCGATATACCTGAGGCAGCTATAGACCTTGACGTCAACACAGACCCCATCAGCCTCCAAGAGGTGCAATTTGCTATCCAGAGGATGGAAAATAGGAAGGCACCAGGTGACGATGGAGTGTATGCCGAACTGCTCAAAGCGGAAACCAAAGAGACGCCAAAAGTTTTGCGAGACCTATTCCAGAACATCTGGGATACTGAGCAGATACTGGGCGCCTGGCGTTCGGGTACTATAATCAAACTTCCCAAGAAAGGTGACTTGAGCTACTGCACCAATTGGCGAGGTAAGTATTCTGCTGCATCATTCTCCGACGTGTCTCCAATGCAGTTGAATCCATTTTACGACAAGAGCAATCCGGGTTCAGGAAAGTAAAATCTTGCATTGATCAAATCTTTGTCCTTCGTCAGATCCTGGAGCAGACACATGAATAGAATGCAGAGCTATGTGTGGCCTACATCGACTTCCAGAAGGCCTTCGATAGAGTTCACCGACCAGTATTATGGAAAATCCTACGTCATTATGGTATACCATCAAAGATAGTAAATCTCATAAAAACCTTTTATGAGAAGTTTGAATGCCAAGTCGCTCACAATGGAATGCTCACTGAGAAGTTTGAGGTTCGTACAGGAGTGAGGCAAGGATGTATCCTCTCACCGATACTCTTCTCCCTAACAATAGACTGGATTATGAGACAGGTGACCGATGGCAGGGCAGCAGGCATTCCATGGACCCCAGCGGGACCGCTAGAAGATCTGGACTATGCGGATGATGTTGCCCTCTTGGCGTGCAAGATCAGTGACATCCAGAGCAAGAGCGATCGACTATCCGAAATTGGCAAGACGGTGGGTTTAGAAATTAACGCTGGCAAATCGGATGTAATGCGGAAGAATGTTCCGGAGCAACCACCAGTGTTCGTGGACGGTCAACCGCTCAGTGAGGTTACAGATATAGTCTACCTTGGGAGCAAACTGACTGTAAATGGTGACTGTGAAGATGAGGTCAGGAGAAGGATCGGGAAGGCGAACCAAGCATTCTGCATGCTGAATTCCATTTGGAAATCCTCCACTCTCAGCATTAACACGAAGATGAGACTCTTCAAGAGCAACGTTCTGGGTGTGTTGCTGTATGCATCGGAATGCTGGAAGACGACCGCTGCCATTGAGCGCAGAATGAACGTGTTTCATACTAAGTGCTTGAGAAGGATTCTACGAATTTTTTGGCCACTCACCATTTCGAATAAAAAGCTCCTGAGAAAAACTGGTCTGGAGGTGGTATCTACCGTAGTCAAAGGAAGACGGTGGAGATGGTTCGGCAGGATGGATCCCAGTTCGCATATGAAGGTAGCCATTCACTGGCGTCCGCAAGGTAAACGAAAAAGGGGACGGCCCAAGAAAACTTGGCGCAGAACGTTGGAACGCAAACTACATGCACAAGGATTCACGGTGCAGACGGCAACGGATGCAGCGGCAGACCGGAACCACTGGCGTGAAGTTGTCTTCGCCTCATGTGCCACCCGGTACGGAGAGGACTGAGTGAGTGAGTGAGTGAAAAACAACCCCCTCTCCCTTGCGGATTTCGGTTATATCTGGTCTGTCATTAGGCGCTCTAATGGCATTGCCTTAAAAATTGCTATCTCACGGACACTCATCTGGTATCAAACCATTATAACAGCGGGAAACAGAAATCTCCCGTTTACTATTACTGATGATCCATGCATACCATGGCATTATTTCCCGTAAAAATAAAGAAACAATTTCTATCATCAGTTGTTCATTGGCACTGGTTGTTGGGATTGGCGATTGAAGAGCACGAACTATATCAGATTCTGCTGCTTTAAACTGACATTCAGTTAGATTTCGTTTAAGTGGGTGCATCGAGAACGGTGATTCTTTAAAGCTTTTTGACGTATACATCATCTCCTGAGAGAGCTTTTTGATGTAATTCTTTCAAAACACCACAGTCTTTACTAGTATGGCACCTTTGATATCATGATGGTTCGACCACTGATGCTTCAAGTTAACCAAGTCTGTTTGATTGACTGACCAATTATCTAACCCCCGTTTGTACTCCATGTAACAGACTACTATGGTTCTTGTCTTATATCCCAAACGACGCACACTTCACCGATTTGGTCACATGCTCCGTAGGAAAAACTGCGCTTACAAAAAGTTCTCAATCTGAAACTTGATTGACGTTAACGACGGCTTCAACACAGTCTATGTTTTATTCGTTGTCTGGCCTCGAGTACGCACAACTGAGGATTGCAGACAACTTCAGCTGGACCTCGATGCCTTACAAGACTGGTCATTTAGAAATAAACTACCTTTCAATGTCAGAAAATGCAAGGTATTGACTGTTGGAAGGCATTTCAAAAGCTCTTACATCCTTGGTTCCCATGGGTGAGCAGCACTTTGAAACCGTCACATAACGCCACAGCTCTCTTTGAAGAGACGTAGAGAGTACTGCTTCTGCTAAAACGCATGTTCAGAAGTTTCACGAAGCAAACTGTTCATTGAATAATTAATACGTACTTGAGGCGAACCATGGAGTATGCGGCTCAGACTTGCTCACCCTGGATACAGAAGGACATCAGCCTCTTGCAGAGAATATGTCATCAAACCACTAAGCTCGTACGCGGTTTGAAGCACAAACAATACGGAGATCGTAATGCACGTCTTAATCTCTTCGACTTGTTACCTCCGCCTTAGAGGTGATTTGATTCTTATGTTCAATATACTGCATACCCCCAACCATCCCCAAATTAAACTATTCACGCGACTACCACCCAGAACCAGCCGGAGTCCCGGCTCAAGACTAAACTGTCGAAGGTATTTTTATTCTGTACGTGTATGCTTTACCTGGAACTTCCTACCCTGTAATGTTGCACATTCAACGAACTTGGATATATTCAAATCGAATTTGGACAATTTCTTGTCGACCTATCCAAACTTTGAACATTTGTATTTTACACCATAAAAGCTTTGAACTTTGAAAACAGTTTCTGCCCTATGGATTTTTACTTGATTCCTGAACTGCTCAGTAAGTAAACAAATCCCGTTTGTCTGCCCATGTTATTCGTAATTCCCATATTATTCTGTGGTTTTTGTTAAGCTATATGCTTTTTAGACCATTAAAATGGAATTGAATTGAATTGAAAGTCCATAGAACTGGCGCTTATCTCCGGTTTCGCGAGAAATTGGTGATGATATGATTTCAGCCACTAGACAGGCTGTTAAGGCTTGCGCAGTTATTTACACACTATTTCCACACACCATTTTTACATCATAGTTTTATGAAGAGCAGAGTTGAACACATTTCCAAAATCAGGCAACCGCGGTGCTAATACAAATTGAACCGTCGGATTCGGAGTCGGAAGTCGGAAGTCGGAAGTCGTATCAGTTACCGTACATCTGAGACGCGACGGTCGATGGTTACCATGATTCCACAATGAATTGTGATCTAGAATCTTGGAATATGCATCTACTACTGGATTCTGATCTAATAACCAGACTCGATGCACATCTGTAACGTTCTTGTGGGCTGCCGTTGGTTGATACTACAATAAAGCTTGTTTATCTATGTGTGTAGCCAGCCTTAAATGGTTAAAGCCATCCAACAAAAATTACAAACAATGTTAACAATAGTAAATGTTTGTGGTGCTCACATCCCCATCCCTTACACACCACAACCGGTTTCTGGCTGTTTGCCGTCATCAAATGTGGCATGGTTCGTGGTAATTTTTCGTTGTTGTAAAAACCATCATCGGAATCGGATTATATCGAAATAGCATTCGTTTAAAATAGGAATGACTTACGTGCAATCCACCAACGTTTTTATCCTGAAATGTTACCATTCTTATCGATTGGAATATGTTTGGTACTGATCGTGTATTTATAATGCAAAGAATTTTGAGTGCAATCGGTTAGAGAAGTTTTTGGGTAATGTTTCACTTCTGAGACAGAAGCTACATCAGACCAAGGGTGATAGTCAGGACAGGGAACATGATTTAGTAGTAGTCAACCACCACCACCACTGATTTGACGTTGCCGCGAAACAGCCTATAGTACGCCTGGGCTGTGTCAAGTCTCGTGGAAATGACCAGGATCAGAGGTCGATTTTCCTCCTAGCGTGTATCCAAGTCAATCTGATACAAGTAAACACGGTCAAGGTCAGTTGACACACCGGCCCACATACGTAAAAGCACATAACTAACGGGGCTAAGGTTAACCTATTTTTGAAGAAAAACATTAATTTAATTAACTAGTAGGTATAAGGTGAACATAACTATTTACTTTCGCATCAGTGCCGAGCGCCAGATTGGGGAGATTTCTGCCCCATCCACCTTATTGACCGCCAGTCGACCTGGCTTGGTAATTTCGTCCGCCTCCGCATGTAAGCGTTCGCTATACGGTTTAATACCGCGTCTCAATATTGCCCCATTGTCTAGATCGACACTGTGGCCCGTATCTAAAACGTGCTCCGTCAAAGCGGAATCACGAATAAGGGGTTGACATTCCCTCGCATCCTGGGGCTGTCTCCGGGCACGCTTTTGGTGTTCTTTGATTCTAGTGTGAACTTCCCTGGAAGTCTGCATTATGTAAACACCCGAACAGTCCTTACAGTTGATTCTGTAGATGCTGTTTGTAACGCTAGATAAAGGTGTCTTATCCTTGAGGTGCATCAGAACGGAAAGGATAGTTTTCCCTTTCTTATATGTTACGCGTATGGACGCCACCGTTCTTATACTTGTGATAAAGCAGCTTGTGACTCACTTTTACCAATTGATTTAATAATTATTATTGGCTCTGTAAATCAGTTAGTCACATGTATCTGTGCCCTTGTGTGTTACTATCTCCCTCGAGTCTTGGGAATGTTTGGCACACATCCACCAAATCAACAATCACAAGTTATACACATTTCGAATCACCATGTTGCTCAATGCCTTATGTTTTCATGTTAACTTTCAAGTGAATTTCGATCACACACCGTATCGACAATTTATTTAACTATCAATCGGTTGAATCAAAGTCCAAAGACGTGTGCTTGTGTGTGAACTTTGTTCATTCAATTTAACGTATATAAAAATGACATTTATCGTCGAATTTGTACTAAGCAATGGCCCATCGGATCACAGCGTTTTTGACAGTATTGCTGGTTGGGGCACACTGTGCCGAGCAGCGGTTTAAACCCCTCTCTAAAGAAATGATTGATTATATAAACAACAAGGTAACTTCTGGCATTATAACATCACTCAAACCATCACAAGTTTAACCTCACTCTCACTCTCTTCGGATTGTAGTCTGGCGCATTGTGGAAGGCGGATCACTCGAAAAAGTTCCGCAGTGTGGAACAGATGCGTCGATTATTGGGTGTGAAACGTGAGACTCCGGCGTCGAGAAACCGTCATATGCCAACCATGTTGCATGAGAATTATGATCCGTTTCCAGAGGCATTCGACGCCCGGGTTCACTGGCCACAATGCAAATCAATTGGAGAGATTCGTGACCAATCAAGTTGTGGATCTTGCTGGGTATGTTCCATGGTTTAGGTTGATCGAACAGAGAATGAATTCACTGCTCTCATCGATTTTCGGTTATTCAAACGGATTCTGATTAGATCAATATATTGGTCGAGTCATTTGTGGTTCTTTCTGAACCCGTCTCCTCTGTCTGGTAATATCAAAAACAGATGATAACTGTCCACATTATTTTTGTGTCACCCTACTTTTTTATTTTCTGCATAAAACTGCCTATTTGATTTGTTCGAATATTGCTACAATCTTGAGAGAATGTGAAACGACCAACAATTGTGTATACAACTCTCTAAATTAGAACACATCACTGGTTTCAGCTTGCGTCCCTTCAACATATGAAGACAACCAGTTTTAGTTTCAGTTAATTTTTAAAACGACCAGATTCATGAAGAGAAACAACTGTAGCACGGTCATAATAAAAAGGCATTTGTAAACGGTTTTATGGTTGGCGCTTGTATTATGTCACACAATGAAGACTCTATCTGTGAAAACAAGGTGTACACTGAAGGACACCTGATGTTGGATGTTGAATGGTATAAAGGATCCACATCCACAGACATCGTTAGCATTTGGGGGTTGATGCCCTTCCTGATTTCTTTAACAATAATGATGCTAAATTTTCAAAGTACACGAAGCCATAGTTCATATGTTTTAATAAGTATGACATCATTTATCGAGAGTATTTCCCAAACTTGTTAATATTCAGCTATCCGTTGTTTATTTTCCCAGGCCTTTGGTGCGGTGGAAGCCATGAGTGATCGGATGTGTATCCACTCAAACGGAACCTTCACAAAGGATTTGAGCGCATTGGATCTGCTCAGCTGTTGTGAGAATTGTGGCGATGGGTGTGATGGTGGTTACCTGAGCGGAGCGTGGGACTTTTGGGCAGAACACGGTATTGTGACAGGCGGTTCATTTGAAGATAAAACTGGGTGCGCCCCTTATCCATTCGAGTCATGTGATCACCATGTTGTCGGCAAGCGGAAGCCATGTCCTTCGACGATATACGAAACACCAAAGTGTGAATTGAAGTGCATAAACAATTCGTCGTATGAGGGGGATAAAACGTATGGTTAGTCACATTTAATATCACCTAACTGCTTACTCATTAGTAGTATTTATAATTAAATTTTGTCATTTATTTGCCCACAGCAAAGTCCGTGTATTACGTAGAGAGTTACGAAAAGAACATAATGATGGAAATCATGAGAAACGGACCTGTTGAAGGTGCTTTCGATGTGTACGAGGATTTCACGAGCTATGCGTCAGGGATCTATCATCACGTGACGGGAAGCTACGTCGGGGGTCATGCGATTCGTATTTTGGGGTGGGGCGTTGAGAAAGGTGTTCCCTATTGGCTGATTGCGAACTCGTGGAACGACGATTGGGGAGAGAGAGGCTTCTTCCGTATGATGAAGGGTATCAATGAGTGTGGAATCGAATCCTCAATTTATGGTGGTTTACCGAAATTATCTTAAATAATTGAATAAAGCGAATAAATTTCCAACGAAAGTTTCGCATTTTTGTTAAATTTGGGTAACACACAAATGTTTGGTGTGAGTTGGGCTTCAGCGTGGTACTCATAGGAGGCGTTGTCTCAGTTCTAGTATCTTCATAATCCTCTAGGTCTATTAGAATATATCAAAAGTTGATATCATTGGTTAAAAATTTAAGCGAATATAAATTTTAAACTCGGTTTACTTTCAGTGTTTGACGTGATGTTCGACTTCTGGGACTAAATCAAATTTTATCGGCTGCTACGTATATTTTAAAATTTTGTACCTTTTTCTTTTCGTGATTCAGATTCTCAAGTTTGAAAAGACCATATCATATATATCATAAACTTCGTTAATGAATGATTCAACCAGATAATCCTGATTGATAACAAACAATTTAGTGATCTAATCGATTGAAAATCATTTATAAGCTTTTATTTGGCAAAGTAGGGGCCTTCAGAAATCTCCATTCTATCACTATGCTAATGCTTTTCACGCAATTCTTAACCTCATCAATTCTAGTATGCAGTTTCTTTTCTAACAACCTTGTTCATACACTGCAGCAATCTATACACTTGGTTCTAGAAGAAAAATCAATAGTATTATTTGAAACACGCAGCAAAAAAACGCCTATGTGTGGTGGCAATTAAAATTACTATGGCTTCTAGGTAATCGGTCTAATGCGGATGGAGTAGAGATCTACCCGTGGTTGTTCTTGTCGTTGGCTAGGATAAGGCTTACTATGTTTAAATCAATTCAACATTAACCATAACTCACATTCTTTATTCGCACGTCGTTGTTAGTTATAAGAACCATATTTATCAATGTTTTCGGGGACTAACAATGTTCAACAAACTGCCATATTTTCAAAACACCCTCTAACTAGTCTCACTGTGTCCATTTGATGACATCAGACAGCTAGAAACGGGTCGAAGTGTGTAGTTGTTGGGATGTGTTTAGCACAGTACATTGATTTGCTTAACAGCAAGCGTTTGGAACGATCGACCGTGAAGCGCTCTGGGTTCTTTATGCAAGTCCTTATTAACATTGGCTTCAAAGTATAACTATTTAAGTTGATCTTACTGTCTCCACCTGACGACGGCAAACAGCCAGAAACCGGTAGTGGTGTGTAAGAGATGGGGATGTGAGCAACTCATTACTTTGGTCATTTAACTTTTGTAATCGAAACCTGCTATTTAACGAATGACTCACATTACACCACGTTCACGTTTTCTCGAAGTATACGTCCGCTGGATTTCGTTTTTTGTCGGTACGACTTGACGCCAACAGGATTTCATTTGATTGTTTAGCTGCAACATTGTTTGGACCGGTTAAATGGAGCGTTACTTAATTTCGTTCCGTGTTCCGACTGATACGTTTGGCTTGAAAATAATTGTTTTAGAATAGAAACATTCTACAAAATGTGACTCTTCTAAATGTGCTAAAAATCAATACCCAATCGATAAATATTAAACATCTTCCGGTACATTATTATGGGTCCCACTCTAGAAGCATCTTTGCGCAGAAATAACCAGCATACGTTTCCAATCGATTTCGGCTTGCTTCAACAAATCAATCACTTCTCGCTTCTATTCTTGCATTTTATTGATTTTTTCTAAATGGATAAACCTGTAACATTTTCCCATTCTTTTGTTGGTGGAAATCACGCAGGTGGATTGTTCGACACTTACCGGTGGATTTATTTACCGACTGTTTTCACGCAGCGATGCATAATGAAATTTCCCATTCGCGATTGCTTGCTAAACAGGAAGTGGAACTGAGCATTTCCAACCGTAGCGGTAAACAATCGTCTAACCATACCCTGGGGAATCGGTTTTCCATTAATAATGAAAAAAGTGTTACCTAATTCACGATGACTATGGCGTGAACTATTATCATCATGAGACATCTGACTGCTCTCAAAACGAGGTTTGTGTAATTCTGTCATTATGGTACAAACGCTGCTGAATTCATTTGGAACGAAAAAATCATACTTTCGACAACATGGATAACCTCATTAATGGCTCGAATCTTGCCACGGGAGAAAGCTGCTTTTGATAAAATGCATCCCATGTTATAGTATAATATACTCACAAACGCATAATTCTGATTCCACAAGCCATATTTCGGTTGGAACATTGCTTAGATGAGTCAACTAATTGCACAAGTAATTTACAAGTTCGTAAAAAATGAGTGATAGTCCTGCAACCAGTACAAACATCATGTGTATACAAAAATAGCACTATATATATAATATTACAACGTCGAATAAACGTTAAGTGAAAACCCTGAGTCTAATATATGACGTACACAAAATTAAAATTTTTGATTTTTTGAAACAGCAATCAGATTAGATTAAAAACCGAAGAATGAAGATGTTTGCCTTGGGAAATAGTGAAAACATCCTAGAGGTACATACATCGCAGAGTTGTTATAGTTAATGGTGTACCCAGTTCGAACGAAAAAGAATTCAGTAGACGTATGCAACACGATTGCAGTGAAAGAAGATTTTGACAAGAGATCCAAGGTTTAAAGGACATAATAACGACTCGTATTATGCGCTTTAAACCGAGAAATGAATCGCATCAGCCCCCTCTACTCAAAATATCATTCCAAACAGATGAGATAAAGGAGAGAATACTCGAGGCGTGGTATAAATGCCGAAAATTCACACCTCCTGAAATTCGTATTCGGGTTGTATACGGCCTGAAACGCACGAACCCTATTGTTCCTGAAATGACTTCGCTACAATGTCAATCAAATGCACATGAAGCAAAAATCCGGAGCAGCCGACCAATTCTGGGTCGGCGAATCCACTACTGAAATCCACTCTGAAACAAAAATAAACTCTCTTTCATGCTGTTACACGTGCGACCGTGGCGTCTTGGGATTTGATTGCAGTGACAGAAACCTGGTTGTGTAATTCTATACACGTCTCTGAACTCAAAATCCCTCACAAGATGATTTACAGAAAAGTTCGAGCAACAAAATGTGGCAGTGTCCTTCTCTACTTACATGAAAGCATCAATTTCACTATACTTCTCTCCACTCAGCTAGATGTTCCAGGTAAATTGGTTTGCACTATTGACTTGCGTGATAAACCTAAGTGCCTCTTGGCATTGATTTATCGCCCCCTTCTTCATCATCTACTGCCGACAATGCTCTTTCTAATGCAATACGTTTTGCATTGAACCTCACATACTCACATTCACTCCTCCTCGGTGATTTTAATGTACCGACACTTGCAACACACATTACAGATGACGATTCATTCAAAAGCTTTCTTCAAGAGATAATGACTTGCACCCCTCTTTACAACCATGTACAATGACCAACGCGATTTTGATCTGAACAAACCCCATCTACCCTGGACCTCATACTTACAAACGAAGAACTCATCATGGAATCTGTTTCCTGTACACCTTCCACTCGGATTGAGTGATCATGTTGCCATGACATTTGATTATATTTATGAATACGAACCAGTAGGAAATACTCAATGAACGTATGAAGCTGTGAACTATAACTTGTTTCGAGTTCTTACTACTGCAATTCGATGGGATTTTCTTGAACTCAACTCAGCTAAGGAAATCTGGAAACTTTTTACAACCACCTCCGCATTCTCATTGATTTATCATCGAACGTGAAAATATTTGCAGAAAACAGCGTTTAAAAAAACCTCTCAGAAGCAGTATTCGGAAATAAATGTGTAAGTGTACCAATGCCTGGTACAAATAGTTGGACGGTCCGTCTGGGCAAACTTGGTGAAACGACAAGTTAATGCGAAATAAGTGTGTGTGCCTCATTCGAAAAGACAGAAAAGAATACCAAATCAGTCTAGTCGAAAAATTCGTTATGAATCCGAAACACGTCAACGACCTCCGGAATGTTAAAACGGGAATACCGCCACTGGCGTCTGCTACCGGTATAGTGACATCATTCAAAGATTGTGCAAACTTTTATGACAACAATTTGCATCAGTAATCTCACAAGTGTCGACCCATGGAGAGTCTTTAAACTCTGACAGCTTCAGCCTGCCAATTCTTCACGGAGTGGAATTTCCCCCGAACGTTGTTCAAACAAAATTAATGACAATGAAGAAAACAGGTTCACCCGGTATAGATAATATACACCCTAACATTTGGTATAATCTATCCTCCGCATTAGCAATACCGACGTCTGACGTGTTCACGATAATGTTCGAGCAGAGTATTGTGCCAGAAACTTGGAAAACTTCCCTCATTAGTCATATCTACAAGGGTGGAGAGAAAAAAACTCCGTTAAACTATCGTCCGATAGTTCTATTACCAGTGCTATCGAAAGTAATGGAGTCCATCATAGCCGATGCCTTGCAGAGCAGGATGAAGTGCGCATTTGCCTATTTTTCGTTCAAAGTGTGGAATTGCGTAACAGTTTACCCAGTAACTTGGTAAAATCTGAAGCCAGTAACGTTTTTAAAAAAACCACTTGATGTCCATATGGACAAGTACGCTTTCATGTTTGACAATAATCGTTAACAATATATTTTGATATGTTTTACCATCTGACCTAATGGGCATCTTCGCAAGTCTTGTAAAGCATACCCTTTTCTAACCGCATATCATCTCTCAAAATAAATCAATGAACACTGGCTTACAAGCACAACTCGTTTATCAATCCACCAGTGCATTAAGGCATATGGATAATGATCGTACTCTTCATAGCCAGTGAGTTCAAACAGCACGAAACCGGTCGTAGGATGCGTGTAATGAAAATGTAGGCAAATAAATATATCTTTGTACAAGATAATGGGTTTAACTATATTGATATGCTTTGGCACATGTGATTGAACAGGCTGGTCATGCCAACCACACTTCACAGTGTCTTACATGCCCAACTCGACCACTCATCAATGGTAAGCGCTCACATCAAATGAATTTATCGTACGGGGATGAGAGGGATGTGAGCACTATTCATTTTGATTGATTTCGTCGGTTGACTTAGATTCACTGCGTGGCTCGGTCATACAAAGTTCGACTGTGCCGATCTGATTAACAGAGGCATTCAAGTATAACCTTGTTTATCAACATAGTTTTCAGCGGAAATTTTGAAAAAAAATATTCGAGTAAATTTTTATGATTTTCTCTCCCTCTTCTTGTTTAGTTAAACATGAGATGCATGGAACGTGCACTTATAATTTAATTTATGAATCATCAATGGAATATCTTGCGTTGATGTTGGTTTACATCAAGTCAGCAGAATTGATTAAATCGCACTTTAAGCGACTTGTTTTTGAGAGCAAATAGCTCAAATAATCTAGTGGAGCTAAGGAACAATTTCAAAAAAGCGATCGAAAAGTAGCAGATCGGATGTTGTTTTGGTGAAAAACCATAAGGTCACACCATTGTTCCACACAATGCACACAAATCTTTTGTTATTTTTTCCAAGTAACATTCCTTCTGTGTTTCAGTGCCAAGCACACGTTGCCTTGAATTCACTAGACTTGTATAAATTAGAAATTGTAGTATTGAAACGATATGATCGCAGTATCCATCAACATGAAACTTTTTGTGATTCTCCTTTGCGCTTTCACACTACTGAATCGAGGTAATGCGAATGTGATTCAACGAACAGCCGATGAAGAAGAGCGTGAAGAATTAACCAACGCGCTGGAAGAGCGACCACTTCATCAAGAAGCAAGTTTGAACCAAATTAGAAGCGTATCAACGAATCCACCAACGTCTGACAACCCTAGGCAGAAAGATGCCAATTATTTAGAAATCGAAGGACTGGGGTTACTTCTCAAAAGTCTCGGAAAATTGATTTTAAACAAAACGACGGAGATTTAAACCGATTGGGTAATCAACACAAATTATTGTTATTGCACGCATAAAGCTGATTGTTTTCACACAACACGTTTTGTTATTACATTCAAATAGTTGTTGGGTTTTCGTTGTGTAACTGTTGGAATTAGTTTCATTTAATATCGCCAATAGAGAAAATTGACCAAGGAAACCAAAACCCTACCGCTTTATGAGAATATATATTGAAGCTCAGTAAGAAGGTGCATATTGAGAATAAAAAGACCAATCATAACTTCGTATAAGCGAAGTGATTGTGTTATAATTCTTTCGAAATCGGCCTTTAGAAGAACGTTCTTGGAAAAAAACAGATGGGCGATCATTCGTATACAGAATATCTATGGGGCAATATGTTTCATTTCGATCTGATGATTAGTATATATTGAAATTTGATTAAACCAGAATTCAGTGGAGAAAATGTATAGGTCAAAACATTAAAAAATCTTTCAGAGTATACAAAAGTGTTTCCGAAACGTGTTCATATTGATACGTATTAATTCCAAAAGTAACGGTAATTTACTTACCCGCAGCCCGATGAGTCAGTAATGACACCCAAGGACCAATGGACAGCCCTTAAACTCTGACAGCTGCAGCCTGATAATTCTTCACGGGTGGAATTCCCTCCCAACGTTGTTCAAACAAAATTAATGACGATGAAGAAAACAGGTTCACCCAGTATAGATAATATACGCCCAAAAGTTTTTTATAATCTGTCTTGCGAATAGGCAATACCGACGTCTTGATTCAATCACAAAGAATTCTGATGTATTCCCTCAACCGGAACAATGCAGAGAGTACTTGAACGGCCATATGCGATTGTGTGAAGATAGTGGTGTTTTTTCCAAACCTACTCTGATTCGTCAACATTTTTCCACGGAGTGTTGTTCAAATCGACCGCAATTAGAAAATTAACACCATAGTGTTTCGGTGTGAAGTGCAGTAGCGGCGATTGCTAACCATCAACTGACGAATGACATACAAATCTCCACGCACCAGAAAAATACAAGACCAGGAAGTGCTTAAAACAACAACAACACTACAAGTTTCGGAAAAATCGGTTGCGAATGAACTGAGCGATAAAATCATCTGAAGCATGATCAGATGGATAATGCCAGCCGTTAATGAACGATAGTAGGTTCTTGAAGTGAACTCAGTGGCAAGAAATTGATTGGCGATTCGGATCAAAGTGACAACCATCACGCATAGGTTGAGAACTATTTTGTGATATCGGACTTTTCATATATTAAATAGGCGTGTGTTTTGTTATTCGTCATTTTTCCTGTCCAAATGAAATTATCTTTAAACAAAAAGGTGTGATCATTTATGTTTTGGGTAACGCGATTATTGATACATCACGATCATCTTCGAAGATTGTGTAAAAAGATGATATACATTAAAACAAGCAACGTGATATATAACCTCGATTGACTATACTTAATCAATACTTCTATTAGATCACCTGTGTCTCAAATTCTATCCTTATAATAATTTGCATCACAGTTGGATTCAAGTATAACTTTATTAACCACTTACCCACGGTTTCAAGATTCATCGAACCTAATCTTACTGTATCCACCGGATGACGGCAAACAGCCACAAACTGGTCGTCGTGCGTAAGTGGAGGTCATGTGGGCAACACATTACTTTGGACATCCATAAGCGCCATGAGTGCTTGACCAAGAATCACTAAGTGATTCTGTGTTTAAACATCGTGGTTTGTTGTACGAACCCAATGTATCACTGGTATTCATGTATAACTCGGTATACCACTTAACCACTGTTTCAAGACTCACTGAACCTAATCTTACTGTCCCTACTTGATGACGGCAAACAGCCACAAACTGGTAGTCGCGTGTAAATGCGTGTAATGTGAGCAACACATTACTTTGCTTCACAGCATGTTTGAATTCGCGAGATCATCAATCACTGCTGAATTTAGGGATAACCTTAAATAAACTCTTTCCGTTGTCGTGTGATAGATTCAAGTGTCTTTAGCTCTCCGTAAATAACGAATATCTTGTAGAATTACTTCTAACTAAGCTCGCAATATACAACACAGTCTTTGTGTTACCTCTCGATACGTAAAGATTCAGCTTTTCCGTGATTTTCCCAAATCTAATCAACACGCGTATTAACGCCAGATAAAGAAAATTGTGAAGCGCCTATTCATACGCTCAGCTTCATCACATTTCAGTAAGATTTAAAACTAATTTGTACCTCATTCAATATCGCTGCTTCTTTTGACAATCTTATTGATCGTTCGACCCAACAGATGTTTGAGTGGACAGATGAACCATAAAATAGAACAAAGCGACTCTGGCCTCGCGTTTGGGGTTTCGACAAGGCTCAGTCTGTGTCGCAGTGTTGTAACAAGTTCGAGTCAGTGAAAGTTAAATGTAGTGTTAGTGATGTGTCCAAATGTTTCGCGAGGTGTGGAATTTGAAACCAAATACTCCTTAGTCAATTATTACAATTTCGTGATACCATATGAAAATGCTACAACTATCAAACAAATTCAGTAAGAACTAAAATGAACGCTTATTCGTCGTACATATGAAATTTATTAGTAGACTGGTGGAGTGTCTGTGCGTCACTTCAACGTGCGCTATTTTATGCAATTGTCTGAATGGGACTCGTCTGCTGTCGGTATTTTTCGGGATAATTGTTTGCCAGACAGTTTTTTTATAAATAATTTAAGAGCAGTCAATTATCAATCCCCAAATGATGAGGCTGAATTTCATCCCAGATTATTGCGAGAGATTATCATTCGAATTTAGAAAAAGATAATTATATTTAAAAATGTTCAGAATTGAAGAACCACAGCACTAGCGTTTCAGACTGTGTTTTGTCGCAACACAACGTATGAGAACCACATTTGAACAATTCAAAATTGAGCGAAGGAGAGATTGCATGTGAAGGTTTAGAAATCAGTATATTTTTGACGAAATCAAGCATCCACTATAGTGATCAGTCATCCAAAGGTTTGATTTGCCAAGAAATGACATTCAAGAATAGTTAGTTTACCACTTATCCACTGATTAAAGCCCCACTGAACCTAATCTTGCTGTCTTCACTTGATGACGGTAAACAGCCCGAGACCATTTGTGGCATGCAAGATCAAGGGGTGTGATCACTCCGAAAACTAATCATTCAAGTAGATTTACATGTATTTGATGGCAGAAGTGTTACTCAGGGTTTTCTGAGTAAACAACGTGCATTTTATGCCTAAATATCCTATTGGCACGTGGAATATTAATCGACGTCAAACAATCTGCGCTTTTAAGACAACGTTGAATATGATTGGCACAGCGCAACTTATTCACCATCCTTCCACTGTTTTAAGGTCATGGGGATCCTGAACGTTCTGCTACTATGTGAGAAGTGCAAACAACACAAAACCGATCGTGTGGTTTTTCTGAATGAAATGTATGCAAATAAAAAAATTTTATTATATTAATTTTTATCGAACATGATTAAACAGCTTGGACGTACCAACCTTATCAAAAAGTGGCTTACAAGCGCAACTTGTTTATCATTCTTCCACTGTTAGAAGACATACGAATCTTGAACTCACTGAGTCTACCAGATGAGCGCAAACTGCACGAACCGATCGCGGGGTGTGTGTGTATGTGATGGAAATGTGTGCACTAACGGATTTTTGATCACGCTTATGGGTTTTATCCCATTTACATGTGTTTGAGCAAATGTGATTGAACTGGTTAGTCGTAACAACCTTATCCTACAGCGACATACAAGCGCAATATGTTTACCATTCTTCCGCTGTTTCAACCTCACGTGGATCCTGAATTTGCAAGCAGCACGAAACCGGTCGTGGTGTGTGTACTTCTGTGATGGAAGCGTATGCAATTGAAGTCAAGTTAGTAAACATTAGTTCAAATTACTAAATGTTTCTCTTTATTTATAATTTATTGTAAATGAATGTCCATTTTTAGATATTTCATTTTACCAAATTCTAAATAATCGAATGAAACTATGCTGCTTGCTCAGCCCTATATTCAGAATTCGATGCACACGGATCAATCAATATCTTCCCATGACCAAAGTGAGCTGTGCTTTTTTCGAATACACATTCATTGTGTAATACACTGATTGTTTAAGCAGCAACCTACCAATCATGAAACGGTCTCTCGAAATTGCGAAGCACTCCAATAACTTTGCCCTTAGAGCAATATGATTAATTATAACGATAATAACAGAATTAACTACTCCGTTCGTACTTGCCTACAACACATTATTTTCAGGGTTATTTGCTGTTCAGCACACTGAATCAACCTAAACTGTCTATCAATTGATCGTTCAAAACACATCAGATCACTTGATTGAACGGTGTATTTGTATCCGTTTAATCCATCGCGACTTTTAATTTTTAGGGTTGAATTACCACAGATTTACCACATAATAACACTTAATAGAGATGTATGCTATCGTGTTTTTAGCGACCATCCAATTTGATGGTTCAGGCCGTCCGTAAATTTCTTATGGCCAAATTTTTCTGAGACTGGAATTGGAACGAATACAAAATTTAAAGAAAATGGTTCAAATTTATAAACATACATTCTAGGCATGTTGATCGTGATCCCAAACTGATGAGTGTAAACACCGCGAAAACAGCAAATGCGGATGTTTTAATGCATACATACACAATTTTTCAAAAACCGTTATATACGTAAAATAAGATTTTCTATTCACCCCAAAATTTCTGAGTCAACAATTTGAGTTTCTGGGCCAGTTTGGGGGTGTTCTGTCGTTTACAATATTTTGCTATATATCTTTATTATTGGATTTTGTATAGAATAGACTTAATGTGTTGTTAACAGATCTCTAACAGGCCTGTGCATTCGAGCAAAGAAAGGTTTTAAGAAGGAAAATAGTCAGAATGAATAACATTTTACTTCAAATGTATGGGGTATCATCTTCAAAATATTGAATAATTATTCACTTTAATATATATAAAAAGTAATATGATTATATGCATATAAAATTCACACGATAATTATCCTAGTACTTATTTAATGAGAAGGTTTATTTCGTGAAGAGATGTTGATGCACACTGGGTAAATAAATTTGATATATAGAAGCTCTGAAACGCAAAATTGTAGCGGATAGCGAAACCCGGAAGTGATTTCGTCAGATCATTGCAGGTTAACCAGTGGCGGCTGGCGGCTCACACACCTACATCGAATGAACCTCGGTTCATCCGTGAGGTCAACCTGTCCAACTCTAACGGCGTTCACCCACGAACCCAACAACATAAGAGAGAGCGGATTGGCCAAACGGATTTATTGCACACAACACAAGGAAAACAAAACACGCAAACCAAGTAACCAAAACATTGTTATGAAACGTCTGTCTTAGTTGTCACTTCGATCTGATTTGTCAATCGATTTCGTGCCTACCGATACGCTTTCGTCACCTAGGTCTCGTTTGACTGACCTTGACAAGTTGCAAGTCTTCTTCGGTTTCCGAGGATTTTTTACATCAACCGCTTTTATGCCATTTTTCCGAAGCTATAATTATTACACGCTCATGTTTGTCACCTTCAGGCTTTTCAGTGAGTCCCAACCATGTGTTGCACTGCATATCATCTGAAAGCTCATAAATAGCGCTCATTTAAATTGTGTCAAGGTCATTGAATCACGAAAACCTAACCAAAATAGGCTTAAATGAATTTAAAAAGATAATAAGAAAATTGAGTTTTTAAACATTTTCACTCAGCTCTCAGTACATTTAGTAGTACATTATTTCAACTTGGTAGTTAAGTTTGACCAATGTTTATATCTATTAATACTATTACATCTGAAGCTTTGAATAAAGTCAATCACAATTTGTTGCTGCAAAAACTGCTGCAATTAGGAATTTATGTCCTTTTCTTTCGTGGTTGTGCGACTAAATGTCAGAGTGTTAGGCAATTGGAAGTGTAAATGCAGTGAAGAAGTAGAAATATTCATCAATTGCAATAATTTTATTGAAAACATTTTAAAAAATTACGAACAAGACTCTAAATCAGGATACAGCTTGTGAACTGCCCGATGTTTCTCCTCCGTCTGCATTGAAAAGTTCAATATGTGATCTATTTTATTAGCAAATGCCTTAGCTGAACGTTTTGGTCAGACGTTTCACTGTATATCAGGTATCTCGTAATTCGTCTAAACAGTGCGCTTACAAAAATTACCCTTTGTTGATACAAAACCATGATGGATTTGGCTAACAGATAATGTTCGAATGTTAATTGAAAAAAGTGTGGATAAATCAATTTTTACACGGACAATTTGATGGCGATGCAGAATGAGTATTGCCAGGGAAGATTGATGTAACTATCGGAGTTTAAAACAAATTTGTGCCATTCATAAACGATTATACTTTGCACAAAAATGGTTATGTTCAGGGATAATTTGGAAATTTGTACGCATGTCAGTTCTGCTGTTGTTCGTGAGAAACTGCAAAGGGATTCAGACAATGTGGTAGTGCTATTTATCATATAGAAAAGCTAGAAATTTTCTTGAACATAATAATTATAAACTGAAAATTCAGAATGGAGCTTTTTTGAAGAAGAGTGTTAGTGAAAATCCACTGCAGGAATGTTCACATACTAGCAATCTGATTGTTAGTGATTTTATGAACAATATTTGCTAGGTTCTAGATAGTGACGCTAAAAATTATCATCAACGTTTACAATCGTCCAACAATGGTCTGGTTAAATTGACTGCGGAAATATGTTAGTCTATAGGATAAAGTCAATCAAAGAGCAACCAAGTTAGTGATTGGTCTTCGTGCTGTTCCATACGGTGAATATTGCGACATCGGTCTAAAGCATCACAGGTATAGACGAAACAACTTTTGCGTACACTACATGTGCGTTAGTTTTTACATCCGTGGTCGAATCGTCTCGTTCGCTCATTTTGTCTCTCCCCGACCGATTATATCAGTTCTCATTTTTTCTGAAGAAACCGACGATACAGGAGTTCTGGTTTCGTACCTAGCAATGGTAACTCAAGTAGGCTAAATCAGCAAGAAAACTAGCAGAATTCTTCAAAGCGATCAGAATCTGTTGAGGTTTTCGCTTCCAAACTCGATGAGTTTATGACGAACCATGCGGTATGCGAGTGTTCCTATTGATTTTTGAGATATTTTATATATTTTTTTAAATATTCCATATACCTTGTCATCCTATGGTTAGTGTTAAGCTTAATGCTTTTTCTACCATAAACTTGTCTGCGTTTCTGAGTTCTGAGTCCTGAGATCATGACAATAACTTGCATGGCCTTCGTATTGGCCGAGCTTGAACTTAGTTTATTCACACATCTTTGTTTTATCAGACAATAATCAAACCTCTTGTTTTAACAATAATTAGCTTATTTACATGTAAACAAAGCACATTCAAATGCCATGCACTTTAAGATTTTAAGATATAAAGATATTACTGCTCCAGTCAGAAAAATAACATTAGATGTGCACTGAATTCCCATTCGTCGTATAAATCGTAAGCGTGAACTTTCGTCTACTCTGAACAAACGTGCTCATTTGCATGCATTCCCTTTACACACACACACACACACACACACCACGACCGGTTTCGTCCTGTTTGCACTTATCATGTATGCACAGTAATATCAGGATCCGCATGCGCTTGAAACAGTATAGGAATTATTGCTCTTGCCAGTCTTGTCAAAAAAGGGTTAAAAGTTCAAACTTCGTTTACCTTTGTTTACTGCTTCAAATCATGAGGGTCGAGACCGTAATCTCCCTACCTGACTAGTGCAAACAGCTCGAAACCGGTCGGGTGATGAAAAATGCATGCAAATGTGCATTTTTGTTCATGGTTATGGGTTTAACCCCTCTATACATGTGTTTGGGCACATGTGTTTGGATGGGTTGCTTGTATCAGCCTTATCCAACATTGGCATACATACACAACTTGTTTTCGTCTAATCTGTTTTTAACTTTCGAGGTATTTCGATCTCGCTAGTAGACGAAATGGAAGCTATTCTGGATTTGAACGTGATACTTTCAAAATGGAACTTAAGACCATTATGTTTATTCTTCTATATTTTTAGAAACCTCGTTGTTTCCTAGATATATTACAACCGAAAAAACAAGCTAAACCATGAGCATATCGATAAAACTCGAACGTGCATTCCGTTGTTGCTGGAACATTTTGAGAACAGTTAGGGTGACAGTGATTAAAATATTTGGTCAGAACTTATGCGTCTAAACACTACTAGTTTGTGACCCATAATTGCCTTGGTTAACATCAATATCGACCGCAGCGCTAGCTTGAGCACTAACATGTGAATTTGATTTGTGTTTGCTGTTCATTAGACACATTTCTCCATGTTTCCATTATTGAAAATTACAGCCTTTGCACTAATTACATGTTCTGTTCACACAACCTAAAATTTTCGGCTATTCTAATTGTACTCTTTGAAAATTTGTATTAAGATATCTGGAATGTGTAGTTAACTCCTCTTCCGCCGTTATTTTACAACAGCAAGCGATCGATACGCGATATCGATCAAAATTTACTGGAAGTTAATGATGATGATTACCGAAAAACGTTGTCAATTCCGTCTATGTTAACTAGAAAGGCCTTTCATTAATCAATTGCTGCACAAGCATTTTGCCCTTTTCGATTTATTTGGAACAGAATACAAGCAAAAATAGCATCACGCCGCTTCCCATGTCTTATTATGAAGGAACAAATATTCTCTGTGTTGTAAGTCTATTTTTTCTGCCCAAAGTTCAGTTCTCCCAAGGGAAACGTGATAAAACCACTGTCCAATTAATCACCCCTGATATAATTTATTATACACTACGTGTCTATTACGTGTTTAGCTGCCCCTCGGATGAGACAAAAGATCATTAAGTAGAAAAGAAAATGTTATAACGGATTGTATATTTCCCGTTTTTGTTCTACGGTTTACCTTCATGCCAGCTCAACGAAATTAGCGGAATGTTATATAAATCGAAGGAATTTTAGCAGCAAAATGTTTTCATTACTAAGCATTATCAATACAATAGTTTGATGTGAGACAAATTCATTTAATTTTCAGAGTTGTATTTAAGCTACAGAGTTGGTACTTTGTTGTGAAGGCATCATTCATCGAATACACAAATTAATTTGTCTCTGTTTCTCTTGGGCAGCTCTTGAACTTGCTATCGAATAGAAGCATCGGTTGCATATGTAAATAAATTAGGAATACATCTCAACAAATCAGAGTCAAAGGTTTATGTTATATTTTGCTCTATTCTGTAAATGATTGCTTATATATCCATTATTGTTTTCAGTACTTCTCCAAGTCACGACTTTTAGTCTCAATCAAGCTGACGCTGTTGTTATTGAAAATAGACCCACAAATGCGTCCTAATTTACATTGAATAAAATTATAAACTTGTCAAATTATGGATGAGCGAAACTTGTTTCCACTAAGCGCATTGGCGTCGAGCATGAAGCTATCCGATGTGATATTCAACAATAAAGCACCAAATCTGCAAAACTTGGTGGTTAGACGTAACACTTTTCGATAACTTTTTCTTTAATCTTCAAAGCAACTCATTACTCACTTAATTACCTTGGCTGTCCTCCCACCCGTATCTCTTTCAATCTCTCAGCGTTATACGAAACAGTGTCGTCACTATCATCGCGTCTTTCTTACCATATTATTATAATGTATATTACAACATTTCCCGTATTCCTGAAAAAAGAATTTTTTTGTATGACGGTTAATTCCAAACATCTCAAAGTCCTGATTATTAGTTTGAAACAACACGATTCAATTTGTGATAATCTTCGCATTTTTAAGATTAGGAGCTGGAGGATTTTTTCAAAAGTATCAGAAAGTTAAGCTTTATAAACAAAAGACAGACATTATAAAAATAGAAAATATGAACGAGATGATTACATCAACGAATACATCTTTGTGACAGAGATGTTTCGAGGCGAAGGTAATGAAATATCGCTGATATAGTAATGTTCGAGATGGCAATACAATGTATTTTGATCGATTTTAGAAAAAAACGATTAAGGTTTATTTAGTTCAACGTGGAGTGAATTGAAATTATCTGAAAAATTATTATTATTATCAAGTCGATCACAAAACAAAAAGTGTTTTTTGAATATAACTTCCAAGATGTGTTCGTAGGAAAGTAGACTTGCGCGAGAAATAATTTTGATGCAGAGTCTTTCCAAAAAATTACCAAAGAGGAGCATAAAGGATGAGGTAATATTAAAAAATGGGCGTGAAAAGAGAGAATAGGTTTGGCTTAACGCTAAGAGAGGGAAGATGGAATGCTTAAAATGATAGCCTGCTTACTTTATTAAATATAGAAATAATATTGAGTGTCCAGGTTTAATTATCAGAAATGGTGACTCCTAGCTACCTGGCAGGTTACTCTCTACTGATAGTGATACGTTGAAGAATCTTGTTCAAATCTCTAAGTGTATTTCCAGATATGCATCACTCCGCTGTATTATATGTTTCCAGAAAGCCTATGTTCATCAATCACTCTCTTGGAACCAAATATAATGTTCCCAAGACGTATCATTGCTCGATTTGCTTCACATTACTCTTCCCCGAAACGTTGAATCTTAAAAAAACATCAATTGTAGCGTTTCTTAAATCCCCGTATATTCATCTATTTATTTTCGCACTGTAAATGACTTGAATTTTTCGATATATATGTCAAATGCTATCGTTTAGAATCTTTGCGAATCATGTCTTTTCGTTTCGTTTTTTTTCTTCTCAAATAATAGAAATGAATAAATTTTGATGCACATTTGAACTACATTATCCGGAATAAAATTAAACAAATTTTAGCATAGGCTAAGATATAGGTTATAATTTGATGCAACTTTTCTGAACAAAATGGAAAAAAATGAATATATCCGAAATTTCATTCGTAACTTATTCAGCTGTCTATTCTTGACAGCTATCACTGCGGTAACTGTGTATTCGACTGTAAAATAACCCGTGCGTTATAAGTAAAATAGCATCATCTTGCACGTAAAAATGCGATTATTTGAAAAAACGCTATGGCGATTGACAGCGACAAGCGATTTTCAAGATTTCAATTTTTATTGTTTGCGCAAAGCGTCCATACTGAAAGCGGTGAATTATCGGTTGTTCAATGACAACCTTTCTCAGTGTGAGTGCGTAGGAGGTAAGAAATTCAACGAATTGGTCATCTGTATGCATTTTTGTAACCTAGAACGAGAAGTAATGCCCGTGATGTTATATTTGTACACTTGTAGGAACTGCGTCTGCGAATTCAGTCATTTTTTTTTAATTTCTTTGAAGTTGTTGGCCTATTTGGGTCGATGTCAACTATGGATGTACATTAAAAACGCCGGATGGTTTCAGGCTCCATAGCGTTTTGAGTTCATGTTGTAACACTGCAACTTCCCTAAATGTATCATCTCAAATTTTTCAAGTGGTTTTATTTAAGTATTTTAATATATTCGAGACCGATCGGGAGTCCATAATCATGAAAATAGAGTTTGTAATGAATCGGTTATAGTAAGTTTTTGGTAACGTTTCGCTTCTGAACACAGAAGCTTCGTCAGACCAAGGGTGTCGATACGAACAGTGTTGAGGTTTAAATGGCATTCTCTTGACCAATCCTGATTTCTCTAAGCTAGACAGGGGAGATCAAGATAATTGATCAACACCTCCTAATTGCTGTGTTCATCCCTAATTATTTATTAATTGCACAGGTCAGCGTCTGCTGACACTGCTTACGTAACCATGTGCGTATTAGGTGTGATGTTCGTTAATCCTTATCCGCTGCAAAACCGAACGCCAGATAGTTGAGATATCCGCCCCATCCACCTTGTTCACGCATTCGCCCCAGCCTTTGTTATTTCAACAGCCTCGGCGTGAAGTCTTTCCCTATAAGATTTCACACCCCGTCTTATCACTTTCACGTTATCAAGATCTACGCTGTGTCCAGTGTCTAACACGTGTTCAGCTAGGGCAGAATCCCGAATCAGTGACTGATATTCACTGGGATTGCGGGGTCGCTTTCCACTCGTTTTCTGTGTTCGTTTACCCTAGTGCAGAGTTCTCTAGACGTTTGTCCAATGTAAACACCAGCGCAACCCTTGCAGTTGATTTTGTAGATGCAGTTCGTCGCACAACCTAAATGAGTCTTATCTTTGAGATGCATTAATACGGAGCGGAGAGTTCTACCTGCCTTATATGTAACTCTAATACCTGCGCTATTCAACATTCGACTTATTCCTTCGGAGGCGCTTTTGACATACGGTAGAGATACCGTAGCTCGCCAAACTTTTTCCGTCTTCGGTTGCGGATGTTTAACTCGGTTCAACTGGCGCTCAATTAAGCTCTTGGGGTAACCATGATTTGCAAGTCGGCGACTGACTTCTTCATGAGCTCGTCTCTTATCTGCATCATCGCTGCAAAGGCGGTCAACCTTGTAGAATAGCGATTTTGCTATGGACTGAAATACTCTTTTAGGGTGCGCAGATGTGAATCTCAAAACGGCATCCGTGTCGATAGGCTTACGATATACCGTTGTTCTTATCTTGCCGTTGTCTTTTTGCGCGAGACAGTCCAAGAACGGGAGTGTCTCTTCCGTAGACTCGGTTTCTTTTGTGACCTGGATTTTTGGATTCAAACTATTGAGATAACTATGAAATGCTTCTAGTCTGTTTCGCTTTATGATGACGAATGTATCGTCGACATAGCGCCACCATATTTTTGGTTTCAACGCTTCGTTTCTCAAAGCTATCTCTTCGAAGTGCTCCATGTACATATTCGCTAGCACTGGAGAAATGGGTGAGCCCATCGCTAAACCATCGTTTTGCTTGTATAGCTGTCCATTAAATAAGAAGTGGTTCATATTTAGACAAATTGCTACACCGTTGATGATTTGTTGTACACTCAAGTTGGTACGATCCTTCAGGGTCATATCGGAGTTGAGTGATTTCCTCACTAATTCTAAAGCGCTTGTAGTGTCAACATTCGTGAACAAGGAGCTTACGTCAAAACTAACCATCATCTCATCCTCCCCAATTGTTACGGTACTTAAGCGACGAACAAAATCAAACGAGTTCTTAATAAAAGAATTCGTGTTACCAACTAATGGTTTCAAAAGCTGAGCAAGGTGCTTAGCCAATTCGTGTGTTGGGATCCAATGCCGTCTACAATGGGCCTTAAGGGGATGCCTGCCTTATGTATCTTCGGAAGTCCATAGAACCTGGGTGTCTGAGCAGATTTTGGGTAGAGCATGAACCATAATCTTTGACCAAGGTTTTCCTTAATTCCTCGCAGGTATCTTGAAACAACCCTCTTACGGTTATTCATAATGGTCGTAGCTCTAAGGTTGTCAATAACCTGATACGGACCTTCAGCAAGGTGTGACTCTGCCTTATCTCTATAATCACTTTTAGAAAGAATCACAGTTGCCTTGCCTTTATCTGCCTTAGTGATCACTATTTCCTCTTCTTTTCGCAATTTAAGAAGTGCTTGTTGTTCATCTCGCGTAAGGTTCATCCTTTCTGGTTGTTGTTTTTTGATAATACTAGATATACCGTTTCGTAGCGCATCTGCCTGATTTTCAGGTAGCTGGTTGAGGGCGGATTCTACGCAAGGAATAACATCCTCAGCTTTTAAGAAGTTTAAACCCTTTTCCAAAAATCTTTGTTCGGTTTGCGATAGCGGCCTATCTGATAAATTAAATACTTTAGAATATTGTCGAGCCCTGTCATCAAAAGAACTAGCAGAGGTACATTTATCTTTTGAAGTTAATAAAGTGCTGAACTTACGTACTTGTCTTTCTTTTATGTGCTCGCTCTGTGCGGCCAAAACCTCGGCGTGTTTTCCACAAATGTTGCAGAAATCCACTTCAGATAACACATGTCGCAATTCGGACTTCAAACTGGAGGCTTTCGATCGCGCGTTTGTCAGGTTTTCATTGGTCCTGTGGATCCTTTGTTTTAAGAACACTTTGGATGCGTTTTCGGCAGCCTTCCGAGAATTACGAGAATTATCCGGAGGTTTGACCACCAAGTCCCTTGGTATGATTCTATTCTGCTGGCATCTCAAGTTGTAGATGCGATGATTATACCATTTCGCTTCCGTCTCGGTGGTTCGTACCAACTCGCTGGCCAGTTTGCGAACTCGAGGCTCGTAGGAGTCAGCAAAGTATTTGAATATATTCGAGACCGATCGGGAGTCCATAATCATGAAAATAGAGTTTGCAATGAATCGGTTATAGTAAGTTTTTGGTAACGTTTCGCTTCTGAACACAGAAGCTTCGTCAGACCACGGGTGTCGATACGAACAGTGTTGAGGTTTAAATGGCATTCTCTTGACCAATCCTGATTTCTCTAAGCTAGACAGGGGAGATCAAGATAATTGATCAACACCTCCTAATTGCTGTGTTCATCTCTAATTATTTATTAATTGCACAGGTCAGCGTCTGCTGACACTGCTTACGTAACCATGTGCGTATTAGGTGTGATGTTCGTTAATCCTTATCCGCTGCAAAACCGAACGCCAGATAGTTGAGATATCCGCCCCATCCACCTTGTTCATCGCATTCGCCCCAGCCTTTGTTATTTCAACAGCCTCGGCGTGAAGTCTTTCCCTATAAGATTTCACACCCCGTCTTATCACTTTCACGTTATCAAGATCTACGCTGGGTCCAGTGTCTAGCACGTGTTCAGCTAGGGCCGAATCCCGAATCAGTGATTGATATTCACTGGGATTGCGGGGTCGCTTTCCCACTCGTTTCCTGTGTTCGTTTACCCTAGTTCAGAGTTCTCTAGACGTTTGTCCAATGTAAACACCAGCGCAACCCTTGCAGTTGATTTTGTAGATGCAGTTCGTCGCACAACCTAAAGGAGTCTTATCTTTGAGATGCATTAATACGGAGCGGAGAGTTCTACCTGCCTTATATGTAACTCTAATACCTGCGCTATTCAACATTCGACTTATTCCTTTGGAGGCGCTTTTGACATACGGTAGAGATACCGTAGCTCGCCAAACTTTTTCCGTCTTCGGTTGCGGATGTTTAACTCGGTTCAACTGGCGCTTAATTAAGCTCTTGGGGTAACCATGATTTGCAAGTCGGCAACTGACTTCTTCATGAGCTCGTCTCTTATCTGCATCATCGCTGCAAAGGCGGTCAACCTTGTAGAATAGCGATTTTGCTATGGACTGAAATACTCTTTTAGGGTGCGCAGATGTGAATCTCAAAACGGCATCCGTGTCGATAGGCTTACGATATACCGTTGTTCTTATCTTGCCGTTGTCTTTTTGCGCGAGACAGTCCAAGAACGGAAGTGTCCCTTCCGTAGACTCGGTTTCCTTTGTGACCTGGATTTTTGGATTGAAACTATTGAGATAACTATGAAATGCTTCTAGTCTGTTTCGCTTTATGATGACGAATGTATCGTCGACATAGCGCAACCATATATTTGGTTT
>JACCGJ010009505.1:0-29820 GCA_013407085.1 Atriophallophorus winterbourni | reverse complement strand
CATCGGTATTGCATTGATTTGATGTTAAAGTAAAGTGCATTTCTAATGTATTATTGCCCATTCATTTGCCATTTAGACTTTATTTTTGTCTAATATTTGATATGATTTTAGCATTGGTGATGCTGGTTTATATACATATACGTGTTTGATAATCATCTGAATACTTGTTTGTAACACTGGCCAAGATTGCTTCCGAATGGCATGAGAATTCACGAATGGCGGAATTGTTGAGACATGACTCGTTTAAACGATTAGAGTTGCGTAATTCCAGTCTGCTGCATCTTCAAACTCGCGAGTTTCTGCTCCACACATCCAACGGTGAGTTCTTGTTTACATCATCAAAAACGTCAAACACTATATTGTCATTGATTTGATGTTGAAGGTTTTTGCATTCCTAAAGTATTATTGCCCATTCAGTTAACATGATGACTTTATATTTGTCTTAGTATTTGATATGATTTTAGCATTCATGATGTTGTTTGAAATACATACATTTCTCTGATAACTGTCAGAATAACTCTTTGTAACAACTGACCAAGATTATTTTCGAATTGCATGAGAATACACGAATGGCGATATCGCTTACACCGGACTCGTTTAAACGTTAGGAGTTGCGTCATTCCAGTCTGCTGCATCTTCAAACTAGCGCGTTGCAGCTTGAAACATTCAACGGTGAGTTCTTGCTTACATTATCAAAAACGTCCATCGGTTTATTGGCATTGATTTGATGTTAAAGTATAGTGCATTTCTATTTATTGTTGCCCATTCATTTGCCATTAAACTTTATTTTTGTCTTAGTATTCGATATCAATTTAGCATTCATGGTGCTGGTTGAAATACATAGACTTGTTTGATAATCATCAGATTACTTGTTTGTAAAAGTAACCAAGATTATTTTCGAATTGCATGGGAATTCACGAAAGCGATATTGTTCAGACATGACTCGTTTAAACGTTGGAAGTTGCGTCATTCCAGTCTGCTGCATCTTAAAACTCGCTCGTCTCAGCTTCAAAACGTTCAACGATGAGTTCTTGCTCACATCATGTAAAACGTCATACGGTTTATTTGCATCGATTTGATCCTAAAGTATAGTGCATTCTTAACGTATTAGAGCCCATTCAGTTACCATGAAGACTTTATTTTTGTCTTAGTATTTGATATGATTTTAGCATTGATGATGCTGGTTTATATACATATACGTGTTTGATAATCATCTGCATACTTGTTTGTAACACTGGCCAAGATTGCTTCCGAATGGCATGAGAATTCACGAATGGCGGAATTGTTGAGACATGACTCGTTTAAACGATAAGAGTTGAGTAATTCCAGTCTGCTGCATCTTCAAACTCGCGAGTTTCTGCTTCACACATCCAACGGTGAGTTCTTGTTCACATCATCAAAAACGTCAAACACTATATTGGCATTGATTTGATGTTGAAGTTTTTTGCATTCCTAATGTATTATTGCCCATTCAGTTAACATGAAGACTTTATATTTGTCTCAGTATTTGATATGATTTTAGCATTCATGGTGTTGTTTGAAATAGATACATTTCTCTGATAACTGTCAGAATACCTCTTTGTAACAACTGACCAAGATTATTTTCGAATTGCATGAGAATACACGAATGGCGATATCGCTTACACCGGACTCGATTAAACGTTAGGAGTTGCGTCATTCCAGTCTGCTGCATCTTCAAACTAGCGCGTTGCATCTCGAAACATTCAACGGTGAGTTCTTGCTTACATTATCAAAAACGTCCATCGGTTTATTGGCATTGATTTGATGTTGAAGTATAGTGCAATTCTGATGAATTATTGCCTATTCATTAGCCATTAAGACTTTATTCTTGCCTTAGTATTTGATATCAATTTAGCATCCGTGGTGCTGATTGAAATACATAGACTTGTTTAATATTCATCAGATTACTTGTTTGTAAAAGTAACCAAGATTATTTTCGAATTGCAAGGGAATTCACGAAAGCGATATTGTTCAGACATGACTCGTTTAAACGTTGGAAGTTGCGTCATTCCAGTCTGCTGCATCTTCAAACTCGCTCGTCTCAGCTTCAAAACGTTCAACGATGAGTTCTTGCTCACATCATGTAAAACGTCATACGGTTTATTGGCATTGATTTGATCCTAAAGTATAGTGCATTCTTAACGTATTAGAGCCCATTCAGTTACCATGAAGACTTTATTTTTGTCTTAGTATTTGATATGATTTTAGCATTGATGATGCTGGTTTATATACATATACGTGTTTGATAATCATCTGCATAATTGTTTGTAACACTGGCCAAGATTGCTTCCGAATGGCATGAGAATTCACGAATGGCGGAATTGTTGAGACATGACTCGTTTAAACGATAAGAGTTGAGTAATTCCAGTCTGCTGCATCTTCAAACTCGCGAGTTTCTGCTTCACACATCCAACGGTGAGTTCTTGTTCACATCATCAAAAACGTCAAACACTATATTGGCATTGATTTGATGTTGAAGTTTTTGCATTCCTAATGTATTATTGCCCATTCAGTTAACATGAAGACTTTATATTTGTCTCAGTATTTGATATGATTTTAGCATTCATGGTGTTGTTTGAAATACATATATTTTTGTGATAACTGTCAGAATATCTCTTTGTAACAACTGACCAAGATTATTTTCGAATTGCATGAGAATACACGAATGGCGATATCGCTTACACCGGACTCGTTTAAACGTTAGGAGTTGCGTCATTCCAGTATGCTGCATCTTCAAACTAGCGCGTTGCATCTCGAAACATTCAACGGTGAGTTCTTGCTTACATTATCAAAAACGTCCATCGGTTTAGTGGCATTGATTTGATGTTGAAGTATAGTGCAATTCTGATGAATTATTGCCCATTCATTAGCCATTAAGACTTTATTCTTGCCTTAGTATTTGATATCAATTTAGCATCCGTGGTGCTGGTTGAAATACATAGACTTGTTTAATATTCATCAGATTACTTGTTTGTAAAAGTAACCAAGATTATTTTCGAATTGCATGGGAATTCACGAAAGCGATATTGTTCAGACATGACTCGTTTAAACGTTGGGAGTTGCGTCATTCCAGTCTGCTGCATCTTCAAACTCGCTCGTCTCGGCTTCAAAACGTTCAACGATGAGTTCTTGCTCACATCATGTAAAACGTCATACGGTTTATTTGCATCGATTTGATCCTAAAGTATAGTGCATTCCTAACGTATTAGAGCCCATTCAGTTACCATGAAGACTTTATTTTTGTCTTAGTATTTGATATGATTTTAGCATTGATGATGCTGGTTTATATACATATACGTGTTTGATAATCATCTGAATAATTGTTTGTAACACTGGCCAAGATTGCTTCCGAATGGCATGAGAATTCACGAATGGCGGAATTGTTGAGACATGACTCGTTTAAACGATAAGAGTTGAGTAATTCCAGTCTGCTGCATCTACAAACTCGCGAGTTTCTGCTTCACACATCCAACGGTGAGTTCTTGTTCACATCATCAAAAACGTCAAACACTATATTGGCATTGATTTGATGTTGAAGTTTTTTGCATTCCTAATGTATTATTGCCCATTCAGTTAACATGAAGACTTTATATTTGTCTCAGTATTTGATATGATTTTAGCATTCATGGTGTTGTTTGAAATACATACATTTTTGTGATAACTGTCAGAATACCTCTTTGTAACAACTGACCAAGATTATTTTCGAATTGCATGAGAATACACGAATGGCGATATCGCTTACACCGGACTCGTTTAAACGTTAGGAGTTGCGTCATTCCAGTATGCTGCATCTTCAAACTAGCGCGTTGCATCTCGAAACATTCAACGGTGAGTTCTTGCTTACATTATCAAAAACGTCCATCGGTTTATTGGCATTGATTTGATGTTGAAGTATAGTGCAATTCTGATGAATTATTGCCCATTCATTAGCCATTAAGACTTTATTCTTGGCTTAGTATTTGATATCAATTTAGCATTCGTGGTGCTGGTTGAAATACATAGACTTGTCTAATATTCATCAGATTACTTGTTTGTAAAAGTAACCAAGATTATTTTCGAATTGCATGGGAATTCACGAAAGCGATATTGTTCAGACATGACTCGTTTAAACGTTGGAAGTTGCGTTATTCCAGTCTGCTGCATCTTAAAACTCGCTCGTCTCAGCTTCAAAACGTTCAACGATGAGTTCTTGCTCACATCATGTAAAACGTCATACGGTTTATTTGCATCGATTTGATCCTAAAGTATAGTGCATTCCTAACTTATTAGAGCCCATTCAGTTACCATGAAGACTTTATTTTTGTCTTAGTATTTGATATGATTTTAGCATTGATGATGCTGGTTTAAATACATATACGTGTTTGATAATCATCTGAATACTTGTTTGTAACACTGGCCAAGATTGCTTTCGAATGGCATGAGAATTCACAAATGGCGAAATTGTTGAGACATGACTGGTTTAAACGATAAGAGTTGCGTAATTCCAGTCTGCTGCATCTTCAAACTCGCGAGTTTCTGCTTCACACATCCAACGGTGAGTTCTTGCTTACATCATCAAAAACGTCAAACACTATATTGGCATTGATTTGATGTTAAAGTTTTTTGCATTCCTAATGTATTATTGCCCATTCAGTTAACATGAAGATTTTATATTTGTCTTGGTATTTGATATGATTTTAGCATTCATGGTGTTGTTTAAAATACATACATTTCTCTGATAACTGTCAGAATACCTCTCTGTAACAACTGATCGATGTTATTTTCGAATTGCATAAGAATACACGAATGGTGATATCGCTTACACCGGACTCGTTTAAACGTTAGGAATTGCGTCATTCCAGTCTGCTGCATCTTCAAACTAGCGCGTTGCAGCTTGAAACATTCAACGGTGAGTTTTTGCTTACATTATCAAAAACGTCCATCGGTTTATTGGCATTGATTTGATGTTAAAGTATAGTGCATTCCTAATGTATTATTGCCCATTAATTTGCCACTAAGACTTTATTTTTGTATTAGTATTTGATATCAATTTAGCATTCATGGTGCTGGTTGAAATACATAGACTTGTTTGATATTCATCAGATTACGTGTTTGTAAAAGTAACCAAGATCATTTTCGAATTGCATGGGAATTCACGAAAGCGATATTGTTCAGACATGACTCGTTTAAACGTTAGGAGTTGCGTCATTCCAGTCTGCTGCATCTTCAAACTCGCTCGTTTCAGCTTCAAAACATTCAACGGTGAGTTCTTGCTCACATGATTTAAAACGTCATGCGGTTCATTTGCATCGATCTGATCCTAAAGTATAGTGCATTCTTAACGTATAAGAGCCCATTCAGTTAACATGAAGACTTTATTTTTGTCTCAGTATTTGATATGACTTTAGCATTGATGATGCTGGTTTATATACACATACGTGTTTGATAATCATCTGAATACTTGTTTGTAACACTGGCCAAGATTGCTTCCGAATGGCATGAGAATTCACGAATGGCGAATGTGTTGAGAGATGAATCGTTTAAGCGATAAGCGTTGCGTAATTCCAGTCTGCTGCATCTGCAAACTCACGAGTATCTGCTCCACACATCTAATGGTGAGTTCTTGCTTATATAATCAAAAACGTCAAACAATATATTGGCATTGATTTGATGTTAAAGTTTTTTGCATTCCTAATGTATTATTGCCCATTCAGTTAACATGAAGACTTTATATTTGTCTTAGTATTTGATATGATTTTAGCATTCATGGTGTTGTTTGAAATACATACATTTCTCTGATAACTGTCAGAATACCTCTCTGTAACAACTGACCAAGATTATTTTCGAATTGCATGAGAATACACGAATGGCGATATCGCTTACACCGGACTCGTTTAAACGTTAGGAGTTGCGTCATTCCAGTCTGCTGCATCCTCAAACTAGCGCGATGCAGCTTGAAACATTCAACGGTGAGTTCTTGCTCACATTATCAAAAACGTCCATCGGTTTAATGGCATTGATTTGATGTTAAAGTATAGTGCATTTTTAATGTATTATTGCCCATACATTTGCCATTAAGACTTTATTTTTGTCTTAGTATTTGATATCAATTTAGCATTCATGGTGCTGGTTGAAATACATCGACTTGTTTGATAATCATCAGATTACTTGTTTGTAAAAGTAACCAAGATTATTTTCGAATTGCATGGGAATTCACGAAAGCGATATTGTTCAGACATGACTCGTTTAAACGTTGGAAGTTGCGTCATTCCAGTCTGCTGCATCTTCGAACTCGCTCGTCTCAGCTTCAAAACGTTCAACGATGAGTTCTTGCTCACATCATGTAAAACGTCATACGGTTTATTTGCATCGATTTGATCCTAAAGTATAGTGCATTCTCAACGTATTAGAGCCCATTCAGTTACCATGAAGACTTTATTTTTGTCTTAGTATTTGATATGATTTTAGCATTGATGATGCTGGTTTATATACATATACGTGTTTGATAATCATCTGAATAATTGTTTGTAACACTGGCCAAGATTGCTTCCGAATGGCATGAGAATTCACGAATGGCGAAATTGTTGAAACATGACTCGTTTAAACGATGAGAGTTGCGTAATTCCAGTCTGCTGCATCTCCAAACTCGCGAGTTTCTGCTTCACACATCCAACGGTGAGTTTTTGCTTACATCATCGAAGACGTCAAACACTATATTGGCATTGATGTGATGTTAATGTTTTTTGCATTCCTAATTTATTGTTGTCCATTCAGTTAACATGAAGACTTGATATTTGTCTTAGTATTTGATATGATTTTAGCATTCATGGTGTTGTTTGAAATACATACATTTCTCTGACAACTGTCAGAATACCTCTTTGTAACAACTGACCAAGATTATTTTCGAATTGCATGATAATACACGAATGGCGATATCGCTTACACCGGACTCGTTTAAACGTTAGGAGTTGCGTCATTCCAGTCTGCTGCATCTTCAAACTAGCGCGTTGCAGCTTGAAACATTCAACGGTGAGTTCTTGCTTACATTATCAAAAACGTCCATCGGTTTATTGGCATTGATTTGATGTTGAAGTATAGTGCATTTCTAATGAATTATTGCCCATTCATTTGCGATTGAGACTATTTTTGTCTTAGTATTTGATATCAGTGTAGCATTCATGGTGCTGATTGAAATACATAGACTTGTTTGATAATCATCAGATTACTTGTTTGTAACAATTGACCAAGATTATTTCCGAATTTCATGAGAATACACGAATGGCGTTATCGCTTACACCGGATTCGTTTAAACGATAGGAGTTGCGTAGTTTCTGTTTGCTGCATCTTCAAAGTCGCGAGTTTCTGCTTCACACATCCAACGGTGAGTTCTTGTTTACATCATCAAAAACGTCAGACACTATATTGGCATTGATTTGATGTTAAAGTTTTTTGCATTCCTAATGTATTATTGCCCATTCAGTTAACATGAAGACTTTATATTTGTCTTAGTATTTGATATGATTTTAGCATTCATGGTGTTGTTTGAAATACATACATTTCTCTGATAACTGTCAGAATACCTCTTTGTAACAACTGACCAAGATTATTTTCGAATTGCATGAGGATACACGAATGGCGATATCGCGTACACCGGACTCGTTTAAACGTTAGGAGTTGCGTCATTCCAGTCTGCTCAATCTTCGAACTAGCGCGATGCAGCTTGGAACATTCAACGGTGAGTTCTTGCTTACATTATCAAAAACGTCCATCGGTTTATTGGCATTGATTTGATGTTAAAGTATAGTGCATTTCTAATGTATTGTTGCCCATTCATTTGCCATTAAGACTTTATTTTTGTCTTAGTATTTGATATCAATTTAGCATTCATGGTGCTGGTTGAAATACATAGACTTGTTTGATAATCATCAGATTACTTGTTTGTAAAAGTAACCAAGATTATTTTCGAATTGCATGGGAATTCACGAATGGCGATATTTTCAGACATGACTCGTTTAAGCGTTAGGAGTTGCGTCATTTCAGTCTGCTGCATCTTCAAACTCGCTCGTTTCAGCTTGAAACATTCAACGGTGAGTTCTTGTCCACATCATGTTAAACGTCATACGGTTTATTTGCATCGATTTGATCCTGAAGTATTGTGCATTCTTAACATATTAGACCCCATTCAGTTATCATGAAAACTTTATTTTTGTCTTAGTATTCGATATGATTTTAGCATTGATGATGCTGGATTATATACATATACGTGTTTGATTATCATCTGAATACTTGTTTGTAACACTGGCCAAGATTGCTTCCGAATGGCATGAGAATTTACGAATGGCGAATGTGATGAGTGATGACTCGTTCAAACGATTAGAGTTGCGTAATTCCAGTCTGCTGCATCTTCAAACTCACGAGTATCTTCTTCACACATCCAATGGTGAGTTCTTGCTTACATCATCAAAAACGTCAAACACTATATTGGCATTGATTTGATGTTAAAGTTTTTTGCATAAGAAATATATTATTGCCCATTCAGTTAACATGGAGACTTTATATTTTTCTTAGTATTTGATATGATTTTAGCATTCATGGTGTTGTTTGAAATACATACATTTCTCTGATAACTGTCAGAATACCTCTTTGTAACAACTGACCAAGATTATTTTCGAATTGCATGAGAATACACGAATGGCGATATCGCATACACCGGACTCGTTTAAACGTTAGCAGTTGCGTCATTCCAGTCTGCTGCATCTTCAAACTAGCGCGTTGCAGCTTGACACATTCAACGGTGAGTTCTTTTTTACATCATCAAAAACGTCAAACGCTCATTATCTTTTATTCGATGTTAACGTATAGTGCATTCCTAATGTATAATTGCCTATTCAGTTAACATGAAGACTTGATTTTTGTCTTAGTATTTGATATGAATTTAGCATTCATGGCGCTGGTTGAAATACATAGACTTGTTTGGTAATCATCATATTATTTGTTTCTAACACTGACCAAGAATGTTTTAGAATAGCATAAGATTCAAGATTTAAGATTCAAGATTCAGGAATTTATGGTCACAAAAAGCACATAGCTTTACAAATACCATATCATAGTAAATATTTGTTCAGGAAATAGGTATAAAATAAACATGTAATGTCAAGTATAGTCAAGTTGTGTAGTTATCGTGAGTCAATACGCAGGTGTCGTCAAATCATTATGCAACAAATAAGTATCCAAATTTCGAATAAACGTTTCGATGCTGGGAGAGATTATCAGAGTTTCGGGGAGGGAATTCCAAAGGAAACAGACACGTACACAATAAAAATATCGGCGACAGCTGATACGGGAGTGGGGAATCTGCAGTGTCGCTGAGTGGCTGCGTGTATGTCGTGACTCACGGTATTCGGATAAATGTTTTGAGGGATGATGTGGAGTATTTAATATCTTGTATTTCAGTTTCACATCGCTTCGAAGGCTTCTTTGAAGGGGAGTGGGGAGCCTCAGTTTTTGCAATCGTTCCTCGTACGTCAGATTCCGGAAAACTCTTACGAGTTTGGTTGCGCGATTGTATATTTTGTCAAGCAACAGTATATCTTTTTTTAACCACGAAGTCCAAGCTTGTGATGCATGCTCCATGGTTGGAAATATATATGCTTTCATGATGGTGGGCAACGTTCCAGGCGAAAAGGTTCTGAAAATCCGTAAGGCTAAGATGCGCTTGGAACTCCTAAAACTGTCGCAGAAACGTGAATCTCTCGAGATGCAACTGAAATTGCTTGAGGCGGCACAGGAGGTTAAAATGGCTGAGATTGCTGCTTCGGCAAGTTATCTTGCGCATTGTGAGCATCAAAAGAAAGAAGTAGCTGACTACCCTCGTTCGAAGGTAGAAGATTCTGTTCGTAATAAAAAGCCCGGTAGTTTACCAAGATCTGATCTTCTGAAGATAGAATTGATGTCTTTGGACGGTTCAGCTAGCACCTACGGGAAAATTTTTTGTCAGTTCGAGACCTATGTGGAGTTTAGAACTCGTGATGACGGAGAGAGGTTTCTATATTTGCTACATTTTTGCCGATGTATAGCAAAGGAAGCTATTGAAGAGTGTGTCATGCTGCCACCTGAACGTGCTTATAAGCGGGCGAGATCAATCCTGAAGGACCTCTTCGGGCAATCGCATACAAAAGCAAGGCTTGTTAGCCTCGTCAATTGTCGAAAAATTGTTTCTATTGGTGTAATGTTGAAGGATATTGACCTTTGTGTTGTCGATGGTGATCAGGAAGCTGAGTTACCTGACATTGAATTAACTCAGTCGGATTTTGTGACAGAATTTCCCGACAATAATTCGGATCAGATGGAGAGCACGCCTGGCTCACCTGAAACCAAATCAGCCCAAATGAAAAGTAGGCCTGGTTCACATGACACTGAATCAGCTTTAATTGGGGCTACGTATGGTCAGCACGACAATACGTATGATTGGCGTACACCTTTCGCTTGTATACCTTATGAACCATTTATGTTTGGAAACCCGGATACAATATTTTGTAATTCAGACTTGTTTAGATGGCGCAAAATGTCGCTGTTTGAGTATGCAATACATAAGGCTCGTTCGGGTAGGGTATCGTGCATGAGCTTATTGTAGGGCGCTGGCAGAACCGGAGGACGTGGTGGGTCTTTGTCTAGCAAACATTTTCCCTATAAAAAGCCACAGGTGTCCAGTGATGGTGATGCGACGTGGCGTGTGTGACTCGCCACTAAATAAAGTCACTTGCTTTATTCTACTGTACCTGGGTGTCGGGCCCGGGGGCTGGTGCTTAAGGTGGGAGGCGGGTTTTCGGATCTGCTGACCACAGAAGTACCACCAAGCATTCAGTCTGCCGGTTGCATGCGAAGACGAACGTTGATTACACTGAAGGCAATTTTTTATGTGGGAGGCGGGTCTTAGGGTCTGCCAACTCCAGAGATACCACCAAACATTTGATCGTCGAGTCGCTGTCATGGGTCGCGCAGGTACACGGGTCGGGTAGCCAGGTAGAGGAGAGCCCCGCAGTTCAGTGTTTGTGTCTCTACTTGCTTTTCAGATTTGGAGGAATTTTGGTGGGCGGTGTATGAATCCGCGTTGATGTCTTGAAAATTCCTCTTTCGGTCCAGCAAGATCAAACGAACTGGAGAAATTTGTTTCCCACCCTACACCCGTGTTCCTTATCAAGTTTTTTGTGTCATAATTTTCCCGTGATATTTTTTGTTTGTTCTTTAAATCAAAAATAACATTTAAACTAAATGTTAAATCTGTGAGAGTTTTCTTTCCCGAACATTGTTCCTTTGTTTAGCTGCACTTGGGCTTCCGCACATTTTGATTTGTCCGTTACCCGTGTTTACCGTTATTGGAAAACGGTAATTTTTTGTGCTCTCAACTGAGCTGTTTGACTTCCGTTTATTGGACGCGTTGGGTTTGCATTGAAACCTGTATTCTATTACCGTTGAGGTTTGTTATATTTTGCTTTTTAATCGTCTTTGTCAATATAGTACAGCGTAAATTGACGTTTTGTTCTGATTTAGGATCGATTCGTAAACGCTCGTCATTCCCGGTATAAGAATCTCGTGGCTTGTAGCAGTCAACTAGTTTCAGTGACAGAAACTATTCCCCAGTGACGATTTGGTCGCTACACCCAATTTGAGCAGAAACAGGCGCATTCGCATGCTTGACAACAAGAACCAGAGGCTTCGAAAACACAGTCTCTTCTCAGAATTTCCTGTGTCCCGAAGAAGGATGCTATACGGCCGCGCCACGAGAATCGGTTGGCGTGTCAATCTGGGCTGGTAAGGACCTTGTGTGACATGTCAGGCGTGTTGGAACAATTGCGCTCGTGTTGGTGGTTAGGGCTACCGGTTGAGTTGGAGGCAAGCGTAGGTGGACCAGGAAGGGTGCGCGATTCGGTGGCATCAGCGATGGGTGTGTGCGTTCCTGAGGGAAGAAAAAAAGAAAACTCCCTAATGCATGGGTTCAGGGCCACGACCGAGTGATTAGAATGAGGTACGAAATAATGCACGCGTGTATGCCAAAACATATGAAAGTATTAACTATTTACAACAAAATCACCGAATCGAACGGGTTGCCGTTGGGCACGTTTGGTTACTGTAGTGGCCGGCTCTGGGTTAGCTGTGGGTACAGGAGGGGTAATGACCAGTGGCGCCGGGGTTGGCGTTTGGTCATGTGGGATAACATCCTCGTCCATGAAAGCCGGTTTGACTCTGTCGATTGAGACAGTGTCATACTTGCCGACATGGTTAATGACAACCGTCTTGGGAGAGCGCCGAATTACTCTGAACGGTCTAGTATAAGGAAGGTAAAGAGGGTGCTTCACCATGTCATTCCGGAGAAAAACATGTGGACAATTAGCCAACTCCTTTGTAACATGTGATGATTTGGCCTGAAGCCGTGGAGGGTGATGGGCGAAAACGACCTATGTAATGGCGCAAGAGCGCCACGTAATCGCCGTAGGCGGAGGGTGATTGTTTGTGTGGGGCGACATAATTGCCAGGTAGAGCAATGGCGCGACCGTATGTCAATTCAGCTACGGTAGCCTGCAAAGGGGTTTTAAAGGTAACCTAAAACCTAGGAGGCCGATCGGTAGGACTTCGGTCCAGCCAATACCTCCATGCGCCATCAATGCCGCCTTAAGCTGCCTGCGCAACCTTTCGACCATCCCATTCGCCGCGGGGTGGTAAGCTCTAGTTCGGTGATGCCGGCAACCCAGAGTAGCTAGCAATTTACTGAAGGCACCATCGAAATGGGAACCTCGGTCCGTAGTGACAATACCCGGACAACCGAACTGTGCCAACCAAAGCTCGAAAAAGGGATGGAAGTGGAAGTGGGATGGCCTTAGGCCACCTGGTGAAACGGTCGATTATCGTGAGGATATATATGTGGCCACGTGATGGGGGCAATAAGCCGACTAAGTCTCCGTGTATGTGTGAGAAGCGCTCATCCGTTTCGAGAAACGTTCCTAATTGACTCTTGGTGTGTCGATGGATTTTCGTGAGCTGGCATTCACGACACGCTTTGGCCCAACTTCGAATATCCTTACTAGCTTCTGGCCAGATAAATCGAGCCGTTATCATTTTAACACTGGCACGAATGCCAGGATGGGAGAGATGGTGTAATCCCTCAAAAACGCGCCGCCTGAATGCAGACGGAATCAGTGGTCGTGGTGTGGTTTGTAAAACGTCGCACAGGAAATCGCTCGAGCCGTCAGGCAAGGGTGAAAGTCTAATGTCAAGGAAAGTGGAGTCCCTGAGCTGTGCAGTTTCGGTTTCAGCAGCTTGCACTGCGGCGATCTCACTGAGGTCAATGGAGGACGGCAACTCTACTACATTTATTCGAGAGAGTGCATCCGCGACCGGGTTTCGGGCACCTGCGTTATGCTGTATGTCAGTCGTAAATTGACTGACAAAATCCTGGTGCCGCGTCTCTCTAGGAAAATATCGCTCTGATGACTTGCTGAGCGAGTGGATGACGGGCTTATGATCAGTAAACACTGCGAACTGTCTGCCCTCCAGGAAATGGCGGAAATGTTTAATTCCGAGGTAGATAGCCAAAAGTTCTCTACCAAACGTGCTATATCGGGTCTCTGTGGGCTGGAGCCGCTTAGAGAAGAACGATATAGGGAACCATGACCGTCAACGTATTGTCGAAGCACCGCTTCCACTGTTTCGGCAGATGCGTCCGTAAACAATGACAGCGGGGCGTCGGGCCTATAGTGGCTAAGTTATTTGATGTTTGTTATGTGTGATTTTAACTAAGTGAAAACCGGTTTGGCTTCTTCCGTTAGTAGTAATGTCTTCGCACTACCACGGAGCAAATCACTTAAGGGCTGGGAGATTCGTGCTCACTGTGGGATGAATCTTCGGTAAAAGTTTACCAGTCCCAGAAAACGCCGGAGCTCCTTAAACGTTGTTGGCTCTGAGAAGTTAACAATGGCATTCGTGTTTTCATCCAGTTGCCGAATACCCGAAGCTGAATGTCGATGACCCAGGAAATCGATCTGAGTTTTGCCAAAACTGCACTTATACGCATTGATCGTTATCCCATGACTGGACAAACGATCAAAAAGTGCCGTTAGGTGGCGAATGTGGTCCTCCTTGGATGCGCTAGCAATCAGTACATCGTCGAGATATACGTAAGCGCAACCCAGACCTTTGCAAACCTGGTCCATAAATCGCTGGAAGGTTTGAGCGGCATTACATAAACCAAACGGCATAAGGACAAATTCGTAAAATCCGAACGGTGTGGTAACTGCCGTCTTTGGGATGTCCGCTTGCGTGACCGGTATTTGGTTATACGCTCGAACCAGGTCTACATTGCTAAAAATGGTACTCCCATGGATATTGGCAGCCAGGTCTTGAATATGCGGGATCGGGTACCTATCGGGTACCGTCGCTTTATTTAACATGCGGTAAACACCGCACGGGCGCCAATCGTTTGGGTTTTTCTTGAGTGCCATGTGCAGAGGAGATGACAAAGGGCTACTGGAAGGTCGTATGATGCCCAATGTCAGCATGTGCTGGAACTCTTTGCGCGCTATTTGTAACCTTTCAGGCGTTAATCGCCTCGGTCTTCCGTAAACCGGGGGCCCACTAGTGGTAATATGGTGTTCCACTGGGGTGGAGACTGCAGGTAGTACAGTCGGTGATGCGCGCAATAAGTTAGGATAGTTCGCAAGCAGCGGGGCATACGATAGTTCGATGTCGCCGTAGCTAAATACCGGAGATATATTTTCGTCTCTGCTCGGGGTATCAAGAACTTTAAGACGGGTAGTTCCATCTATCAGTTGCGAGCGTCGGGAATCTACAAGGAGATCGAATGCGTGCAAGAAGTCAACGCCTAGTATTGTAAAATGGACCGCGGCGATCGTAAAAAATTCAGCGGAATTCACGACGCAAACCTAAATCGAGAGTTAAAGAGCGTTGACCGTAGGTTGTTATTAAGGATCCGTTTGCAGCCTTTAAGTGATGGCCTAATGGGCTAGACGTTGTGTGCGCATTTACCGGGAGCACACTCACCTCTGCACCGGTGTCTACCAGAAAATGTATGTCAGTAGGCTTATCAGGTATATAGAATAGACGACTATAACGTTTAGGGCCGATAGCGGTAGCCGTCGTTACTTGTCGGCCCGAAAGTTTCCCGCTCGTGGGGTGTGATATGCGCAAGGCTTTATGCAACTTTGCGCTTTCTCGCCATACTTCCGGTGAACCCAGCATATTATTACGGCTTTTCGAGCGCCGGTGGGTTGGGGTGCGTGACTGTGGCCTGCGGCTGAGTGTGAGGCTTTAAAACTCATTGCGCAATTCTGCAACATCAGCTATAAGGTCTGTAGCTTTGTTATCATCGGTTCTACTTCGTGTGTGTGTTTGTTCTGCTGCTACGGCGGTGATATGGGCATTCTGATGATAGTTTATGCATTCGAAGATGCCATCCGCCATCTCTGCCAGCTCAGATATCGGAGTACTTTTTGCTGAAACTAGGATAGCCTGCACGTACTTTGGTAGGCGCTGAACCCAGGGTTTCCGAATTACCGACTCATCCATACGAGCTGACCCCAGAAGCCGTCGCATCTCCATCAATATGGTAGATGGCTTTCTTCCGACAACCTCCAGATCGCCAAAAAGCTGTTGCAGCCTAACGCGTTCGGACGGGACCGTGCGGGAAATCACGGCTTGTTTGGGGCTATGGTAGCGGTCGCCTTCGGAGGCAGTGAGGACTGCGTCGCGAACTTGCAGTAATATGTCGGTAGTCAGTTTTGTGTCAAATAGGAGAAGATCGCTGCGTTATTTACGATATTCTTGGCGCTAAGCTCCGTTTCAAAAAAGTAGAACGAATACTCGGGGTCTTGTGGAATGAAACTGGGAACTGTGATGGCCGTAGAGGCCAATAATATGCGCTCAGATTCACTCATGATGAACCGTCCAAGTGACAAAAAACTGATTGAAATAGCAGGTGCGAAATAAAAAACGAAATACGCAGAAATACGTACCCAAAAAATAAGTGCCGAAAAAAAGATAATCGGAAAAACGTTTGACTTAAAGGGAAGATACACAAAGGATGAGTGTACGGAGGGTTCACCAATTTGTAGTAGACCAGATTAATACAATAATGTCCCCAAGAACGTCGGAGAAAAGGCACAGGATATGAAAGGTTTTTCGCTGTAGCCAAAACGTAAGAGCGTTTACGATGCACGCACGAACTAACGGAAGTTAATATTGTCAAGGAAAAACAAGCGGTGTTACATGTACTATTTTCCAAGGTTATTTCCTTTGACATTCTATACGTATATATATATTGAAGAGTAAACCGAGTTTGTCATTATTGGAAGTGAGCTGCCATACGAAGTTCTCTGAAGCCTTCGTCTTCTTTCTCAATAGTAGGTTGGGCAATATCGTGGGAAGCATATACGGGTGCAAGATTAGCTTCATATCAAGAACGTAACAGTTTGGCGAAGGATTCATTCGAGTTACGAAATCAGGGAATAATCTAAGAGGAGCGGCAAATGATGTTGATGAAATTTCTACTTCAAAAGCAAGTACCAAGCACAAAAGCACGTGCTATTCCACACTCCGTTGACGGAATTGCGAACAGTATCGCAGAATTGTCAATGATCCGGAAGCGAACGTCACGTTTAAAACTTGGTTCAGACGTTATGAAGACCTTTTTCGTGTTGGTTTGTCGGTTCAAGATGATGCATGGAAAGTCCGGCTGCTGTTGCGTAAACTTGGCCCAGCAGTATAAATACTGCAACCTGATCCTTCTCAAAAATCCTCGTTCTTTAGCCCATATGTTGTCAAACAACACTTGAAGTTAGCAATCTAAAGCGAAACCACCAACTTCGAACAATGACGAAGCAAAGCATCAGCACGCAATGCCCGTTGGCGTTTAAGCCTCCGGAGTACACTGAAATTTTCACATATAAGTCGGAGCCTCGAGAGAAATCGGTGGGTACAGGCGGCCAGTTAAACCATGCTTCAAAATGTTCTGTCCATCACTCCATGCGCATGGGCACGTTGAAAACTGGCAAAACAATTTGCTTCACATATCAGCTCACAAATGGCTGGTCGCACGCTTACAGTAGTTCTGATGAGTTAGAACAATTTTCTGAAATTGTCTACAGCTGTCGCAGATATCATTTCTGTAATATTAGAACTACACCAACAGACAAACGCATGACCTGACTCTAGGCATGTGCCCCAGTATAAACGGCAATCTTGCACACATCTTTACCACGAGTAGCTGATAGCAATGTGGTCAATTTGCGTGAAAAAGGCTGTCAATCGACATTTCCCGGTGAAGCAGTGACGCTTCGAATGGAGGAAGTTAGTGCTGGCAAGGTAAAGTCTGTGCTCAGATCCCAAGCTAAGCAATCTTTTGCCATTATCATCACGATGGCAATCACGACCAAACATATCAGCCACAAAATGCTCGTTTAATGATAGACGGTCAACACGTGCGTTCATGTCTCCAGCTAGGACAACGATGTCATTCTTCGATGCATGTAAACTTCCATAAAAGCATCTTTGTCAATTTTGAAGGTACAATTAGACGGTGCGTACGCAGATACCACTAATAGGATAGCGCTTGAGGCGGTTGATAGGGAAGTCAAATTTTCATCATCAAACGAAAGATCTTTAGCACGAGCAATGGCACTGTTAGAAATCGGTTGAACTCTCTTTCCAGATGCAGTTTGAATAACCTGAGAAACGGGAGTGTTCTCCATACTATGATAGGATGTATGAAAGTCAACGTTTCCTTTTTCGCCAAACGGCATAGTTAAGGTATCATCATCATTTGTCTGCATCAGATCCTCGGCTTTTTCACGTTTATGTGTATTGAACATGACGTAATTTTCTGCTGGCGACAAATCTGTTGTTGCCACACGCGCATCTTCATACTGTTCGCAGTGAGCTCAAACATCTTTGAAAGAGGGTTTTGGCAGCTTCAAGAGTTCATTCTGCAAAACACTGTCATGTATTCCAGCAATTAGAGGATCTTTCAATTGCATTTCTAGCAAGTCACCGAAGTCGCATTTCGCTGCTTGAATTAACAATTGTAGGATAAATTCGCGAATTCCTTGATTGGGATGACGCGCCATGGAATGAAATTTTGCGCGTTCGGTTGCCTCGAAATGTACAGGTTTCACGTGTTGCATTAAAAGCGTCTTCAGCGTTTCGTATGGAAGAGAAATAAGAGAATCAGGATAGGCTGAATTCTTGATTAATGTATATGCAGATTTTTCGACTGCATTTAGAAAATGAACCGATTTTTTTATCATTCTCAGCTTTCAGTCTTGTCATACACCAAATTTCGAATCTTTCACAATAGTATTCAATTTCTTGAGCATTTGAATTTATATCGAGAGGTTCCAGACTTGAATTTGCCATGAAGAATTGCTGCTCGCGACGCCAAATGTGATGAATTGAATTGAATTGAATTGAAAAACCAACCCAAGAATGTTAGTGAGAACAAACGACGCTCACTCGAATTGCAGTATGTATTGAATAATGTTGCTTTTACAAAAAGAATCTGAATTACGGAATTATTGATTAGTATTGATTATTATTCAAACAATCATCACAGTTACCCAATAAATACCCACGCGTGCAACAAACCCGGTACTTTGGAATATTGTTTCTGTTCAAATACCGTCGAGAAGAGCAAATCACTCCGAATCGACCAATATTCTTTTGAAATCTGTGAGATCGAAAATCGTGAAATCGCAACAGTTTTATCCTACCTCGTTCGCTTTTCATCGTTTGGATCACTTAACTCCGATCCAACGCATTCACTCCACCGCTAGTTATCGATCGATCAATAACTGCACTGATTCACCCCTCACCGGATTGAAACAATGACACGCAGGTTGACCCCGAAAACCCAAACAAAGAAGGCTGCACGTGATGTGTGGAAAATTTGCAACAAAGGGGTAGGCGCTAGATCTCATGTCGTCAAATGTTTCGGCTGCCTGAGTAAAATACATGTCAATTGTGATAAAGCCCTAACAGAGGAATTGGCATCGATTATCAACAACGTAGATTTCCCAGTGTCTGTTACATATGCACTTCATGTCGAAGCAAACAGTCTAGCGACGATCCACACAACGCTGACTATGAGGCAAGGCTTGAGCCTCGGTTAGAAATTTTAGAAAATAATTATCGAATAATTGAGGAAAGGCTTAAAACACTCTTGATGGATAAAATTGCCCCAGCGATTCAACCCGAAGCAGATGATGCTCAAGATAACAAAAAGCAATCTGAACTTCATCAATCGACGGAACTGTTGAAAAAAGTCAATAATGTACCATCGATTCCAGACTCAGGGGTTACGTCCAAAGAGCTCCAAGTGAACGCGTCTCATTCCAGCAAGCTAACATTCGCCCAGATGGTGTCTAAAGGTGATAAGTGTTTGGCGTTAGAATTGAGCCCTAAACCTCAGGCAAAAGAGGAAGTTCAAAGCAAAACGGTTCCATATCACAGGGAGCAGAAAAATTCGATAAAACGCATAAAAAATTTAAGTGTAATATGCACCAATATTCCTGAGTCAGAGGTAACGCTCTTTCAAGAAAGGCAAAAGCATGACCGTGAAAACTGGTTCGTCGTTTGTAATCGAATCGGCCTAGATAGTATACACCCTGTGTCGGTAAATCGAATAACTCGTCATACGAAATCCCTGAATCAAAATAAACCACGTCTTCTAAAAATCACTTCCGCCAACGAAAAGGACATGGAAAATGTCCTAATAAAATTGTATTTGCTCCCCGTGATATCCAAAGTGATGGAGCGCATAGTGACGGAAAATATAGTTCATCACTTGGAATCACAAAATATACTATCTGTCGCCCAGCATGGGTTTCGTAAAGCTCGCTCATGATTGACAAACTTGCTGACGGTATTAAACGATTTAACCCAAACGGTTGACGCAGGAGACAGTGTGCACGTGTGCTATCTGGATATGTCGAAAGCTTTCGACATAGTTGTTCACTTGCTGTTGCTACAAAAGCTGAAACAGATTGGTATTGACGGGCAGCTACTCGTATGGTTCGAAAGCTACCTCAATGGGCGCAAGGCAACCGTTCGAGTTAACGGGGTACAATCACGAGCCATTAATACCTCCAGTGGTGTACCGCAAGGTTCCGTTCTCGGTCCAGTGCTTTTCTTAGTTTACATCAATGATTTACCTGAGACGCTCTCATGCAAGGTAGTTCTTTTTGCGGATGATGTTAAACTTTGGATGCGAATAAAATCAACTGCAGACTGCGTAAAACTGCAAAGTGATTTCGATGCACTACACGAATGGTCAGTTAGAAATAAACTGCCGTTCAATTTTCAAAAATGCAAGTTACTGCAAATCGGTAAGCCCTTTCAGTACGAATATCACTTTGGGCAGACAATTTTGAGATGGACCGAATCGGAGAAGGATCTTGGAGTCTGGATATGTGGCAGCCTAAAGAACAGCGTGCATTGTGAGGTCATTTACAAACGTGCTTCAAAGCTTCTAGGTATGCTACGACGGATCTTCAGAACCTTTACGCCTGTAACGTTGCCAAGCATCATGAAGACTTACTTAATTCCCACAATGGAACATGCATCGCAAGCATGGACTCCGTGGATGAAAAAAGATATATTCTTGCTTGACAGGATATATCATCGTGCAACTAAACTCGTGCGTGGTTTTCGAGACCTTACATACGAGGAAAGGTTAAAAAATCAAAAGCTCCCTGTAACAGACATGTTAAGTGTCGTGAAGCTTTGAAATTCTTCTTTTTCCTCAACTTGGTTCTATTTCCCACGCTCTTCCGCATAATCTATTTCCAAATCGCTGTTCTCTGATTTTGCTGTAAACTGTTAATCAATTAATCGCATTATATACACATCGTAACTAGAATCAACATATTCTATTACGTTTTTGAACATTTTTATATATATTTATTGTTATTCAAATTTTAAAAAATCGAACTATGCCTAAAGTTTCATATCCATGCATTTCAATTGAATGTGGTAAGAAGGTTGTGAAAGGCATAGCTTGTGATGTGTGCCAGAGATGGGCGCATCCAAAATGCTCTGGCATTCTTGCCAAGCATTATGAAACTTATTGTAAAAATAGTTTCATGGAATGGGTATGCTGTGAGTGTAAGAGAAACGCAAGGAAAGTATTCCTGCGGACCTCTGGTAGTAGTTTAAACAATGTTGTAACAAATAGTAAGAGTTCTCCGTTGTCCTACGCCAAGGTCGTAAGAAAAAGAACAACCCCGTCAACAAAACCCGGCCCTGTCCGCAGTACCATCGGTAAGAATCAAAAAGCAACACAGGGGGAAAAGAACCCTAAAAAGAAAACCGTCGATAACGGTAAATGTCCGGTAATAACACAGCAAGCTAACTACGTTGCTTTAGAACGGCAAATAAATGCCTTAGCTGAGCAAGTTAGTAAGCTTGCTGCACCCCATAAAATGGCGGAAACGAGGCCATCTCGTACTCTCCTCATCCTAAATAGGGAAGAGTCGCTGATTCGCGAAAGCAAATCCTGGCGCCAAATGGACCGTTTCAGGGTTCAAGACATTTTGCGCATGGCAGGGCTAATTAACTGCCAGGTAAAAATGGTCCATCGTGTAGGCCGGTGGAACACAACTGTAAGTAGCGCTCGCCCGATCTTGGTAGAATTTATGAACCAGCAGGACAGGGATACGCTTCTTTTAAAAAGTGCTTACCTTGAGCGCTACACAAATGGGCGATTCAAAGTTGTCCAGGATAAGGGGCCTCAACCACATTTTCATGGAAAGCGTTCAAAAACGCCCATGACTGGCTTGAAAACTCCCATAAAAGGGATCAACCTTAGCCACCATAAAATGTTTAAGTCATCTGCGGTAGTTGTCATTGAAGATTTACTCCAAAATGGGCCGCCAGTAGAATACGAGCGCATGAAAAACTCGCTTTTCAGTAAGCTTCTGAACGAGGAAAATCTATGTGCAACTGCCATTAGGCCGGTGCAAGCTCGTTCGCAAGGGCAGTCTAGCCACTTATCAACTTCTACGGTTTCAAAAAATGGGGTATCAGCGACGGTGCTTCGACATCGAGTAAAGTTAGTTTAAAATGTGCGCAGAATAAAAATACCTGTGTACTGTACACAAATGCTTGCAGTATACGTAATAAATGGGGTGAGCTGCAGCTTGCTGCACTGGAAAACCAGGTCGACATAATTGCCATCACCGAATCATGGTTGAAACCAGATGATCATGTTCCGTCATTTGTATCAACTAAGTATGCCATCTATCGTCAGGATAGGGATACTGGTGCTGCGGGAGGGGGAGTGGCAATTATGATAAACGAAGATCTCCCACACAGTGAGACATCGACAAAGATCGCTTCTCACTAAATCCAACTAACATCGGTATTTCTTACTGTCTCTAGGAGAAGACTGGCACTTGCATGTGCTTATAGAAGTCCGACTGCTTCATCATTAGACGACCAATTACTGATGGACACATTGGAAGTACTAAAAGGGCAATGCAACGCACTACTAATTGTCGGAGACTTCAATCTCCCGGGCATTGATTGGCGTACTGAAATTTCTTCAATAGAGTCAGTTGAGTCGCAATATCTAGACTGGTTTCATGTCGGGGCCTTTGATCAACATGTCAGGGAACATACAAGGTTTAGGACTGGACATACTCCGTCAACTTTAGATTTGGTTCTATCGTCTCATGAAAGAGATATTTATGGAATCAAATACCTTTCGCCACTAGGTAAGAGCGACCACGCTGTAATTCTTCTTGTGTGTGTTGAGCTTTGAAAGGGAATTAGACATTAAATGGTCTATCATATTTCCGCATATTGTCTAATAAAAAAACTTTAAAAAAAACGTATTTTTACATTTTTACCATATCTGTCTAGGCCTGGACAACCTGACAGTAAATTAGCCCACATGCAGTCTATGACTGTGTTTCACTTTACCTCAACTAGGCTAGTGATTTCATACACCACACATTGTTTACGCATATTATTGCATTGTTTCCTGAATAGCTGACCTCTCACCGTGCTGGTGAAGAGAAACCCTACCTTACTTTCCAGATATTCCGAAACAAGAACGTGTGAAAAGTACGAACTGTATACTCGATATCGAAGTGCCGGGTGCTCAACCGCATACCGTCGAAGGAAATCTGGGCGCGTGATTGGCTTTTAGCCACCTTCAGCCCTGTGCAACTTGAACTTGAACTTGAACTACTTCCGACTTTTATAAAATACTGATTTTTGTGACTTGAATTTGGTTTTGTTTATTATTTCAATATAATTAAGATGTTAAACCTTGCCTTTTGTAATTGTCCTATTAGAACTCTGTTCACATATTTGGTGTACCTTTTGTTTTAATTCATTATTTATGCAATTGTCGGACATTGTTGTTTAATTTGGTTGCCATTTTGGGCACTTGGATTTTGACACCAATTTGGGTGTCTAGTATTTGATAGACATTTTTGACGGTAATTTTATCCCATTGCATTTATAATTTGGCAGTCTATCTTCTCAGCATTGGCTGTATTTATTGTTGTCATTTGGAACATTTAAGCATTTTTGGCTCACGTCATTTGTACAACCCGGTACAGTTGAGGTTTGTCCATTGTTATTGTCTATTAATCTTGTTAATAGAACCGTAGTAAACTCGAATCATTGTTTTGAATTGTCGAACTCAACTCGGATTGTTCTATTTGGAGAAACAGAAAATTGAATTGCTCAATTGTAAACGGTCAATTTGGATCTTCTGCCTATTCGAACGAGGATCAACTTAAATCTTCGTGCCGCCATTCTGTTCTGTTTCCTTCTCGTATTTGTCTCGGAGAAAATACTATTTGGTTTGTTGCAATCGAAGCAGTATTCAACTTGGTGGATCCACTGCTCAACTTCGTCCTCGGAATTGCGTGAATCTGCGCGGATTCGAAAATTGAAGCTCCATTCCTTTGGAGAATTTTGTTGAACTCCTGGTGACGTTCATTTATTTTGTGTTTTAAAATCATTATTGTACATCTATTATGCCTGAACGCTCAGCAATATTAGGGTGTAAAGCGGTTCGGTCCCTAATAGATGGCGCAGCTGATTTCGAGTCTCCATCAGTTGGTAGACATGGACTCGACTGTAACTGTGCACCTCCTAAACGGGCACTTGAATTAGAGCAAGATTTAGCGAATGCAAATGCCACAATCTCTAAATTAACTCATGGTATCTGTCATAAACGAGCATCAGGTCTACCTTGTCTTGTGACCTACTCTGTGTTAGATGAGTTATTGGAAGAGGCCCGACGACTGATTGGCCAATCAGAATGCTTCGCGGGTCTCGCTTCTTCAATGCATAAATGTCAGGTTGCCCTCACTCTATTGGAGTGCCAGGTGATTTTGAATGCAAGTGACACTTTGGAGTCTATTGTGCATATTTTACCGGCTGTGTTCCAGCAACAGGGAGAACGTTATCTCCACTAACCTTTTTTGCTCGGATGACCTAGGATGTAGCGTTGAAATAAAAATTCTATCTAACTACTTTCAAATTGTCAGTAGGCTGTAAGTAAAATACCATTTTTATGCAACCTTTAATCGAATTATTATTGGTTGCTTGTTATTAAAACCCTTCATCGAATTCTTATCGGTTGCTTGTTATCAAAAGCTACATGATTGGTTATTTTCAAAATTCCATTTCCAGTATTACGCTCTGCACTCAATTCTGCGCCACTTTATTCATAATGAGCTCTAATGATATCACTCAGCTTTTTCAGGCAACCGTTGGTGGCCGCTTGTTCGAAAGTCTGGATGAGTTGAATAGTATGCTGGACGAGTTCGCTCGGGTTTCTGGCGCCCACTATTCTGTCCGAACATCGAAAAAAAATCGAAGCGGCGATGTGACATATGTGAAATATATATGTCAACGGAAAGGATTCTTGGGAAAACCAACCCTTGGTATTCGACATCGCGTATCTACGGCAACACAATGCCAATCATTTATCAATGTGGGCCGTATGAGGCCTCGGTTCCGCATTACGAATAGCAACATGATTAATAATCATGACTTGCAAGGTGGTGCAGTTGAGTCCTGGAACTTCCGCAACCGACGCTTGACGCTTTCGGAACAAGAGATCATACGACCGATGCTGGAATGCGGAGACTCTTCATTCAACAAGATATTATATAAAGAGACGTTTCCAGAAAGATTTGACTGGTTCTGATGTGGTCAACCTTCGTCGACGAGCGCTGGACAAACGTAACAATCCTGGTAAGTTTGTAAGAATTACAATTTGGAGACCGTAATGTCACTGTCTATATTTTCAATCATTTTTTCAGCCTATATTCGACAAATGGAAGCTGAATACAACGCCAACGGGAAGGCACGAGTACTACTAGACGAAACTAACCGGATGACGCTTTTTGTCTTCGTTACCCAAGAAATGCTGAGTTTGTATGGCCGTTTTTCCGATTTCCTTCTCATCGATGGTACATTCCGTACAAATCGTGAGAAATATTTTTTATATCAATTAATGATAATAGACGGTTGCAGAAAAAGTCTGCCAGTAGCAATAGGTTTTCTCTGGAGGGAAACGGCGGATGACATCCGCACGTTTCTGCTGACCTTTGTAGAATTCGTCGGTGGGTGTGACGCAGTGCGAGCTGTTATGTCTGACGGCGCTCCTGCGATAGCGAATGCAGTGGAAGAAGTATTCCCACACGCTGCTCATCTGCTTTGCCGAGTGCACATGCTCCGCAATGTCACACGTCGTAACCCCCGGACCGAAGCACTGAAGTGGGTACGTGTAGCTATAACCACTCGTCGTATATGGCGTTACGCCTTTGCCTTAATTAATATACAACGAGCGGATCCCGTATTTTACGCTTATTTTAAGGGGCCAGATTGTTGCAACTCCCATAAGTGGGCGAATTCTCGACGTCCCAAGGTGGCTACGTACGGAATTGCGGACACCAATATGGTGGAGGTGATGCATAAGTATATAAAAATGAATCTCCTTAGTGGTAAGATAGCAATATGGGAGGCCATTCGTTTGTCTAAAATTAGTGCAACGTATCTTATTTGGCACCGGCAAAGCGAAATTATTTCGATAAGTCGAAGGCGTGCGCATGTTCCGAACCACTCGGAACTTGATGCACTTTGTGATCTACTCATGCCATATGCTGTCGATCTCATTTCGGATAACGTAGCTGCAGCAACAGTAAGGGTTGTAGGTTCAACGGAATTTATGGTGCTCCTTAGGGGCGCGGGTTCTTGGGGTGTGTGCTGCTCCACTTGGAAGTGTTCATGCCCCTTTTTTATTGACCAAGGATTGCCTTGCAGACATGTTCTTGCAGCTGCTTCATATAGAAACTTTGAATTGTCTTCACTTCCTGTGTCCCAACGCGGGCTAAGGACTAGTAATGATGCGTTGAAGGTTAATTTTTCTTCAGCGGACGTTCCTAGGCGTTCTAGTCGCGTCTTTTTATCAGGTTTTTCTAACGGTTTAGATGTATTACGTAAGTTTCACCGTCATTTTGAACCCCCATACTTCAATCTTCTAATTCGAAGTATGGACAACTATTTAACTACATCTAGTTCACGGAGATTGCCTCCGTATATCTTTGATTTGGACGAGGCTCAGATGTCATTAGAAACTGCCGTGTACGACAATCTGACGATGATGGTCAGCTTTGACGTTAGCTCCTTGTTCACAAACGTGGGCAATACAAGCGCTTCAAAATTAGCGAGGAAGTCACTCAATTCCGATATGACCTTGAATGTAGAAAATATTGCAACTAATGATAGCCACAATTCTCCAATGACCAGTAATGACGAAGATCAAACGGTAGCCGCTTATGAAGGCAGCGATACTCGCGTAATAGGCGTTTATGATGGCCGCATAAGCGGTCGTGGACGGGAAACTAGATCTCGAATTCCTATTCCGTCCAACTCTCGAATGCCACCAGTAGATCTTGACGCTTTCTTAGATCACGCGCAAATATGTGGGCAGTGCGGTTTAGATGAACCACCTGAATTCGGTGGAAAAACAATCGATTGGGAGCAATGCCCCTACTGCAACGAATGGTACCATACTTATTGTATAATTACTCCACCTTTCAATACTGGAAAGTGGTGCTTTAATTGTATGCAAATGTTTGATTAATTGCTTCATTCGATTCCGCGTGTTGCTGATATTGGTGTCATGGCGATATATGGTGAGTGCTATCATTCGCTTATCACTGACCCATTTTTTACCTTTTTATCTGCTTTGCAGGATCAATAAACCGTGAGCACTATCCACGTGTAAGTTCGAAATAATTTTTCGGTATCATGATGACGTGTTTGGTTTTGTTAACATCACCAACACGCTCGCTTGAACGCGGGAACTCTGAAATTGGTAGCCGCTTAATTAATCTTTTTATCTTATTCTTTCCGCCATACGCCATTGCAATCCCCAACGAACCAATCGAGAGGAGAACCGAAAAAGGTGAAAATTATCAATCGCAACTATCCATGCAACAGTGAAACCAATTTGAAAGTAAAAGAAAACTGAGAAAACTGACAATTTTAAGAAATCTCTAAATATATGTTTCCTTTTATCAAACAGTCTTTTTATAACTGTTATTCAATAAGATTTTGTTATGTGACAGGATAAATAAACTTTAAAGGTGGGTACATAGTTGAAAATCGGTTACCATGCTTTGTGAGAAACAGAGCAATACTAGACGTTTGCCCAATATAAACATCAGAGTTTAACCTTTTAGATTTTGTTGGTCGATTAAGTACCCTAACAATCGAGGAGGATGAGATGATGGTCAGCTTTGACGTGAGCTCCTTGTTCACAAACGTGGGCAATACAAGCGCTTCAACATTAGCGAGGAAGTCACTCAATTCCGATATGACCTTGAAGGATCGTACAAGTTTGAGTGTACAACAAATCATCAACGGTGTAGCAATTTGTGTACATAGGAACCAATTCTTTGTTTATTAGACAGCTATACAAGCCAAACGATGGTTTAGCGTACCAGTTATCAACTGAAATAAGGCTCGCTGAATCTCATCTTACCGTCTCCACCTGCTGACAGCAAACAGACGGAAACAAGCTTTACAGTGTATCCAGTACAATCAACATTTATCCGAATGATTTATCTACAGTTATAATATAACACATTCCGTTAATACGCTATATGCGTCTCAGTGGTCGTACAACGTTATCCACTTTCATGAAAATAGTTTACTTTTCCTACAAGATTCATATGCGTTGATTTGTTGTTGCTCCTACGTTTTATTTAGAAATGACCTTAAATAAAAGTACAGACTAGGGTATACTACCAGCGGAGAGGCTAAGATTGTTGCAAACCATTGAGGTCAACATGGGATTGTTCCGGCTCGGTTTGAAAATCCGGTGGACAGTAAGGCTAAACGTGTTGCCAAACCTTGAGGTCAACATGGGAATGTTCCGGCTCGGTTTGAAAACCCGGTGGACGGTAAGGCTAAACGTGTTGCCAAACCTTGAGGTACACATGGGAGGGTTCCGAAGCAAACACACTGGCCGACAGAAAGTTGTTATTCTGAATGTAACCTGATCTAAACTGACCGTCAACTTGATACGTTGAGGTCAACATGGAAATGTTCCGTAGTGGACAAAATGGTCGAGAAAACTTGAATATTAAAGATATACGGACAACAGACGTATCACTGTTTCGTTTCAACTAAATTACATCTGCATAGTTTGTAGTTGTCTGTAATGAATTGTATTGAATGGAATTAAAATAACCCGATTATCCATCTATCTATCTATCTATCTTTCGATAGATATGGGCAATACAAGCGCTTTAGAAATGACCTGCATTCCACATAGACTGTCTGCATTTCTATACCCCAAAGTAGCTACAAGTCTGGGTTACACATCACGCTGCCTATGCACTGTGCAATTGTCTGACCTACTTGAGATTCAGCTAGCCTGTTAATAATTCAATAGGAATTCGAATAATTTCACACATGAAGTAAGAAGGGGAAAGAGACATTTTACTTGTCTCGCTACATATAATGACATCTCATTATCTCCTCTTGTTCTATGTAATCGCATTTGTCTCGTTGCATGGAATGACATGCATTCCACATAGACTGTCTGCATTTCTCTACCCCAGAGTAGCTACAAGTCTGGGTTACACATCACGCTGCCTATGCACTGTACAATTGTCTGACCTACTTGACATGTCAACGCATTCATGTAACGTTTTAATTATGATACAGATTTGTAAACCAGTGTCAATATGCCGTCACCGATTTAAGGCTGATATTCTGTGTGGGGTGAAATTATTACATAGACTGTAATCTCTCAGCCTGAGACTGTCTTTCGATTCAAGCGAGTGAGGGAGTGACGCTTTCGCGCAAACTCGCAATCTTATTGAACGAAAGTGCGCACCTTGTACAGGCTAGCAGACTACAGGGGGCAAATGAAACTAAACGCTCTACCACATGTAGTGAGAGGGAAGCCACGTGGAAATTATTTGTCTATCTCACAGAGCATGAGCGGTTAGTCAACGTACAATGTCATGGAGAAATATTTATGAGTCACAAGCTACATGATAGTTCAAAAAGCTCACTAAATTCCATGCAGCTTAACTAAAGGAACGTTAATAGAATATTAGGAAGATTAACGTAAATACGTAAATCTACCTATCTATCTATCTATCTATCTATCTATCTATCTATCTATCTATCTATCTATCTATCTATCTATCTATCTATCTATCTATCTATCTATCTATCTAATCTATCTATCTATCTATCTATCTATCT
>JACCGJ010009504.1:0-18663 GCA_013407085.1 Atriophallophorus winterbourni | reverse complement strand
TACAACGAATTATCCTCAATTGCAAAATAAAATGTAGGTTTTCACGTGTTTACCAATTGCCATTGGGTTTCATTTTATCTCTACTATTGTCCATGACTTAGCTTTCGCTTGACGTTTGATAAGTACAATTACACTCACACCACACGGATGCAATTGTTAATATGTAACTTGTCTCTACCTCATTCATAAAAATATTTCCATTAAACATGTATTAACTGCATTTCAAATATCTAGCACTTCACCCTACACGGTATAACATTGAAACTTATTAACTTTCGTCTGTTAAAATACTGAATTTCGTGCTGCTCGATCTTACTATCAAAGATTCTCTTTACGTTTGAACTGCTGAATATGCTACAAAGCTGAATTTAAGTTACGTCAACGTAGAAACTCAAGAGTAGCGCACGCTGCAACGTTATACACTGAACGACTGCTTATCGCAGCACTTACGCAAAATAGCTGCACATGTTTTCATTGCATTTATTATTATCGTTGGCAGTGTTCGCAACGAGCAGGCAGGTTTCAATGCATTATTTTCCAATAAAACCCAACGAATACTCAGCAACGTTGTAAGCCCCTTTTGATGAGTTCATTGTCGAACCAATATGTGCAAAATTAAGTGAAACCCATCAGTTACCTGAACCCTACATACGGGGAGTTGAATAGTAAAGATGCATATCATGCGTCAGATGCGGTAGGAATTGTAGACAGAATTAGTAGGCCAAATAAACATGGAAAAAGTAACATTATTCTATCTGATCATATCAAAATAAGCAAAAGAATTTGGAATGCAACATATGAATTCACAGATGGAATAAAAATCAATATGAAACAGTTTTAAACGGCACGCCAAACTAATTCTCATGGCATATTGCCATCAACCTCGGCAGAACAAGCTCAAGTCACGAAAAATTAATTATACGATACAGATGGAAGACGTCATATTCATTTTCATGAACTGGAGGATGTTTTGACCACCGAATTGTACATGTCAGTTAATTGTGTCTGTAATAAATATTACTCCATACTTTGCACTAATATATAACGTACAATATAACGCATTCATTTTCCCGAAATTATTGATCGAGCAATGAATCGTGCACAAGCTGTCACATTTCTATTGATTCGACGAATTGTTTTTACAAGGGAACGCTATGCTCAACAAAAGTATATCAAAACGCTTATTTGCATGCTTGCTTCCATACACACCCCACGACCGTTTTTGGGCAATTTGCACGTATCTTATAGGGAAAGTAACATCATGATCCGCATTCGCGTCAAAGAGTACCTGATTGGAATAAAAAATATTGAAAATCACACATAAGGTGGATATTGTTTCTGGAACTGGAGTTGAACAATGACCCTGTCCGTATCCTTGATTTGTTGAAATTAGTACATTGCAATTAATCAGTACAAAAACAGTCATCTCACTAATGTGTTTAGACTCTGATTAATGTTTATATTCTTTCCATACGTTATCGATACCTTTTTATATAGAACATTAAAGAAATATTGATTTTGAATTTATTAAAGTATTACCCGCTCTCTCGTACTCGATATCAGTCATTTGAGTGGAATTAAATCCTCATTTCAAGTACAATTATATCTTACATTTCAAAGTTGGTGAGAGGTTTCTTTGACATCGACTTGGTTTTGAATCCATTATCTAGGATACCGTAAACATAATCACACTGGCAATTGTACAGCTATGAGTCAGTTAATTGTGTGAACTACTGTTTGATTAATTAGAGAACTTTTCGGGAGAGGGTGTTGTACCGGCTATTTAGAAGAGTGGAATTATAACACACATATACAAAGGTTGTTCTCGTTGTCAAACAGAAAATTACTACCCTTGTTTACGTAATTTTCTCGCCACACACTCGACATAAATATTTCATTTTATAAATATTATTAGGCGCTTTTTCATATAGAATAATATCGCAACGCAGATTACTTCTGGTGAAGTTACATAGATTCCGTAGCACAAATTTGTCACTAAGCTGCAAATAATGATGAACCTGTAGTAAATTTATCAACATTGTTGGGAAATAATAACCATGGTTTGCGTTTCGTCTCTGCATTCCTTATTTTATATCCTAACGTTTTGCAATGTTACAATTTGTAAGCTTCAACGATCGATGCGCTGTATTATGTTATTGAACTAGTGAAGTCAACTAGTTGTTGATCATACAAAATCCTTATCAACCTCATGCGAAATTCTTAATCGCATAAATTGCGAACGATCTACAATTTGTCCCCATTATGCTGCGGTAGATATCTCTAGGGAATAAGCGCAAATAATTTAACTCATGTGGTCCGCCACTACCACAACTATGGCCGGTACATTGAAAAAATATGAACAAGGTTCGCCATTCCACTATAAACATCTCGTCTGACGATATCGTTTCGCATTATTTTCTAAATGTGACGAATCATTCAATGCGCGTAAAAACAGAAATTAAAAAACAGCAACGAAACTTGCGCATTTGGTGAAGTTCAGGCACGGTAAAATTTGTTTCTGTGAACTGCAAAATGTAAAATTGATTTGCCGAATTTTTCTTCGCCAGATAGAAATGAATCATTTCGGTTGAAATTTTGTTGACCTTGTGAACTGCTGCTTCAAGGCAGCTAGGCTCATGATGGATGATGTGCGATTTAGTTTGAGTTCACTTTCACCGTATCTCCGACGAGATGTACACGTTCATGGTAGCAGCAGAAAATAAATCACGATTGTGTGTGACTCATATGCCTGCAAATATGGAAAATATATATCCAGGATCAATGTTCATAAAATTAGAAAAACAAATTTCTAGTATAGCAATAATCTCACGCAGTATGCATGTAATTAAGACTGATTCATTCTTAGTCAAATCGCAATACGTTTTAGCTAGTGGTCACAATCGGTCAGTGTCGATGACCTTCAACAAAACATGTTATATTGAACGAAGAAGCTGCTGGCCGGAATGCAATTTGTGGCATTGGGCTCAAGACGAACGCTCTTACACCGAATATCAACACTATGGAAGGTCAATGACCGACGTTGAAAATAACAAAATCAATCAAAGTTTATAAAATCTTTTCATGTATTAATTATGGCTTTTTAGTGAGCCAGATTGTCCACGCAAAAGAATACCGCCAATGTCCTGTCTATTAAATCCACAATTACACAGCATTTTCCACATCTCCACGTAAATCTATCCATTTAACGTTAGCACTTGCACAACCGTTATATTTGCAATCCCATCCTCAACATCAATCAATTCGGGCTAAGAAAAGCTGTATTGAAGCGCAAATGTACTTCATATAGTGCTTAATCTCCGTGACGATGTATACGTTTGTGGACACGTTTTAGAATCTTTGTTTTGTCGCTGACATATTATAACTTAGGATGAGGCAGATGTTTTAAGACAACATGTTGATATACTTCTGCTACTGCTAATACTACTACGACGACGATGACTACTACTACTAGTTAATCTTCAGAACCTGAGTATCGCCAATACGACTTTGAATTATATAACTGAATGCCCTAAATCAATATCACGATTCGTGATGTTCAAAGTGTTTTACAACATGATCCAATTCACCCATTGTTTTTAGTCAATACAATATTGGTAATTATTCGTTGGAACATATCATTTAACACGAAATAAAATGAGGCACCCGCATCCGTGGGGGCTGTTTGCTAATCAGAAAGATCATGATTCGCTTTAAACTCCGTCGTAGACAACAATTACTCACTGATAAATGTGAAGTCGAACATAAAGACAACATTCAGGTTTGATTATTGTATAATAAATCCACAATCAATTAAATATAACCGCACTATGCATGGTTAACAAACTATGTGAAATGTAATGTCTATGAATTCAACATTCATTTGACGTCGTTGAAATGATTGAGGCCTGGTCTAAACGTCACATGCACGATTGTGAGTTAACCATCAAAAACACGACTGTGATTGAGAAAGAGCCTATCAGAAGAGATGTGGGAGTAGCTGGTTACCACCACGTAATTATAGACAACACGGTAGTTTCAGACTGATCTCTATCTGGAGAGCATTATAGGTTTTAAGTTAAAGCATGCCTAAGAGGAGAATTTCTTAGTAGCTGTAGCCAACCGTTCACAATCGCAATCTGATGCTCAGAACCAAAAACGTTCAAAATCTATATAGCTCGTTTGAAAACAGCACAATTTCCAATTACTGATTATGGAAGACTTTCATCTGCCTCAAAGTTATAACACAGTATATCATTCACCACATACTTGAGATAAACATTACGCGATCTGTTCGATCGCATCACCATATTATATCATGTTCTCGAACAGAGATGATACACATTTGCAAAAGACATCTATTTTGGATTTGGTCATATCCTCTTAAGCCACGACCGTGGAAGATGTTTAGTATCGCCCCAGCTAAGTCAAAGGGACCAACACTTCTGGCTCTGTCAGTAAGGATGCAACGCCCTAGACACTCATTAAAACCGTTAGAAAACAACATTCGTTTGCATTGCATGCTTTGCCGTTCATTCACACCCCCGCCGGTTTTCGTGCGTTTGCACTCATCAAGTAGGGACAGTAAGGCGGATCCGCATGCGCTGAAACGTGGAAGAATGGTAAACAAGGAGCAGCTTGTATTATGTCACTGTTGGATAGGCTGTACGAAACCGTCAAAGCATGTGTCAAAAACACCCTGTAATGGGGTTAAACCCATACCCATGAAAACAAAAATATTCATTTTGCTTGCTTTGCGTTCATTCCACACCAAGACCGGTGTGTGCTGTTTGACTCATCAGGTAGGGACAGTAAGATCAGGCTCCGGCAATGCGCTTGAAACAGTGGAAGAATGGTAAACTAGGAGCGCTTGTCTGCCATGTGCGATAAGGCTGGTACGACAAACCTGTTCAAAGCCTATCCAACAGTGGCATACAAGCGCTCCTTGTTTACAATTCGTTTTATTTGAACATATTTCCTAAAACACGAGTGTAGATAACCCCGTTTTATAAAACGCATTCTAACTAGAATTTGACTTGTCAGAGCGTTATTCAGCATGAGTTATGCGCAGTGCCGACAAAACCAAAGCAAACTTAAAAAAACAACGTCAATGGTAGAATTAATTCAGAAATCAAATCCTAGTAGATAAGCAATATTCCGGGTTTCAACTAGTAGTACAAATCTAACGAAGTCCCGAACAGCTCTATGAACTCCAACATCACGATTGCCCAATTACGTTGTTTTTCTTATCATGAAAGATAACACGCAACCTGATTCCGTCATTAAAATCATAAACGATCCACCAATCATTTATTCACGAGTTTTCAACTCAAAGTCGACATCATTGAAGTCGACATTTTCAAAATAAATCAGGTCGGAAATCATAGGTATTATTTTTTCAAATGTGACATCGTGCGGTACTCCTTGCGCAGTTGAAAATCAGTAATTCTACGTTAGCCGACATAATCACACCGGCAATTGTAAATATATGTATCAGGTGTGAAATATCCTATGTTTTATTTGATAACGTTATGAGAGTTGTTGTGGTACCAGCTTACTTGAGGTGAGGAATTATAACACGCTTATACAAAGCTTGTACTGGTTTATTTGACAGCAAATTACTTCCAGGGTAAACGTCATTATCTCGCGACACACTAAAATAAATTTTCTATTGTGTAAACATTCGAATGCACATTTTTATTTAGAATAATATCGCAACGCAGCATACTTCTGGCAAGGTTACACTTATTCAATAGTAACGCAAACTAGAGTCACGCTGCAGTGGATAAATAGTATACCGGTTTACCTTACGCTTGCGCACTCCTAATTTTAAATCCTAACATTATGCAACGTTTCGTTTGGAAAGCATCATCGATTGAACCACTCACTTATTCCAATAAATTAGCGAAGTCAACCAGTAGTGAATAACAAAAATCTATATCAACCTTATGGTTAATTCTTAAACGCATAAGTGGCGAACGATCCACAAGTTTTCCTCAGTCTTCGGCTCCAGGGTTCTTTCAGGATTTGATGGCGAATTATTGAACTCAAGTGAAGCTAATAATGATTTTTTGTGATCGGCCAAGATCACGGAACATTCACAATTGTGAAACAGTTCGTTATTCAAATAACATCTCGTTTGATGACATCTCTTTGAATAATTTGCCATTTTTGACGAATAAATCAATGCGCCTAAATACGAAATAGGAAACATAAGCAACAATGTATGCGCAGATGGTGAATTTGAGTGAAAGCAAAATTCGTTTCTGTGAACTGCAAAAAGCAATATTGATTTGTCAAATTTCTCTTCGCCACATTGAAATGAAACATTTCTTTTAAGATTTCGTTAAACTCGTGAACTGTCAGCTTCTAAGCTGAAAGCCTAACTATGGATGACTCGCGATTTAGTTTGATTTCACATTCACCAAAACACTGACGAGATCTTCACCATCTCTAGAATTAGACCGCGGACGAATGCTGGTAATCAAAATATATGTTGCGGGCAAACTACGGCCCGCGGGCCACATCCGGCCCGTTAGGCTTTTTAATCTGGCCCGCCGACCTTGTCCAAACTTGTTACCCTTGTTGTATTTCACTCATTTTGCTATTTGCAATTGTTAATTATTGTGACCTTGAAAATATATACGTTTTGAATCCAACCGGCGCTGTTCGTTCTCTCTCGCTGCGTCTGAGCCGATTGTGTGAGAACTTGTTTGCAACTGTCTGGACTGACTGCAGTGAATGTTTGGACTGTGAGAACCATTAACGCTCACGGATATAACTCCATTTTAGCGAGCTTGCTACTTTATTCGTTACCTGAACTGAACTTCCATCTTAAAGGATTTAATCAAGCCAATTCCTGCATTACTGTTCGTACTCGGAATCTTCGACATCGTGGAGAATCAGTATCCTTTCCATCACAATTTCCTTGCTGAACTCACTTCAGCCTTCGGTGAGTTATTTTGAATTTTCTATCTGTATATCTTTATACAACATTGTAGCTATGATAATTTTCTACTTTATTTGTAGACATTTGAGCCCTTCTGTGAAAATGAGTGGACCAAAGAGAAGGAAAGCGGACAGCGAATGCCGAGTTTTTAATAAGGAGTGGACAACAAAATACTTCTTCACCGAAGTCCGGTCAACGGCTGTATGTCTGATATGCCAAGAAGCTGTTGCGGTTATCAAAGAGTACAATATCAGCCGTCACTTTGACACGAAGCAGGCAAATTATGCTAGCAAGCAGTCAACACAAGAACGGGCGGCTACTGCTCAAAGGTTGGCAGCTCATTTACACAGTCAACAAAACTTGTTTCAAAGACAAACAGCAATTCAAGAGTTAAGTACCAAGGCAAGTTATTTGCTGACATTCAAATTAGCAAAGGCTGGCAAGCCTTTCTCCGAAGGCGAGTTTTTGAAAGAATGCATAGTAGAGACAGCTGGTCTCTTGTGTCCGGAAAGCAAAGGCAAGTTTGAAAAAATCAGTTTAGCACGCAGAACAGTGACTCGCCGCGTGGAACTGATCGACGCAGATATACTCAGATTGTTAAACAAAAAGGCAGAGTCCTTTAAGTTATATTCACTAGCACTGGATGAAAGTAACGACATAAAAGACACTGCTCAGCTCCTAATTTTTATCCGAGGGATTAATGACAGTTTTTAGATAACAGAGTAGCTTTTGAGCATGGAATCACTGAAAGGGAAAACGACAGGAAAGGACTTATATGAACAGGTGTCTGCTGCCATCGAGAGAATGAAGCTACCCTGGAGTAAACTTGCCAATGTCACTACGGATGGATCGCCAAATTTAACTAGAAAAAACGTCGGGCTGCTGAAAAGAATCCAGGATAAAGTGAAAGAAGAAAACCCTGACCAGAATGTTGTTTTTCTTCACTGCATCATTCATCAGGAGTCTCTGTGTAAGTCTGTATTGCAGCTTAATCACGTCGTGGATCCGGTTGTAAAACTTGTTTACTTCATACGAGCAAAGGGACTTAATCATCGTCAGTTCATTACGTTCCTGGTAGAAACTGATGCGGATCACCAGGACCTACTTTACCATTCTCGCGTCCGCTGGTTAAGTTTGGGGAAAGTGTTTCAACGAATCTGGGATCTCAAAGGGGAGATTCGCTCATTTTTGTTGTTAGTGGGAAAATCCGAAGAATTCCCCGAGCTGAGCGACACAACCTGGCTATGTGACTTTGCATTTGCTGTGGACATATTTTCACACATGAATGAGCTGAACGTGAAGCTACAGGGGAAAGATCTTTTTGTGCACGACATGTAAACAAATGTGAGAGCCTTTAAATCCAAGCTTGGTTTATTCTCCAAGCAAATGTCAAACGAATCTTTCGCACATTTCCCCACCCTGGCTGTGCAGAAAGAGGCCGCCCGAACTGCGAAGAAATACTGCAAATCACTGGACGACCTGCACATGGAATTTTGCCGTCGGTTCTGTGATTTTGAAAAAATTGACAAGTTACTTCAACTGGTGTCTTGTCCTCTTTCACAAGACCCCGAATCAGCACCGCAGGAGCTGCAATTGGAACTGATCGATCTTCAGTCTGACCCCATCTCAAAGGAGAAGTTCAAGTCTCTTAAACTGAATGAATTTTATGCTTCACTTAACGAGACCACGTTTCCAAACCTTCGAAGGACTGCACAGAAGATTTTGGTGTTGTTTGGCTCGACCTATGTGTGTGAGCAGACGTTTAGCGTCATGAAAATCAACAAATACCATCACAGATCCAAGTTAACATACCAACACCTTAGATCTGTCCTGAGAATTGCCACAACAAAATTAACTCCAGACCTCGATGCACTGGCAAAAACAGGAGACCAACAACACTGTTCCCACTGAAATTGGTGGGGTTTTCTGCTGTTTTATGAAAAAAAATGCATATTGAAAGTTTGTAAGTAAGGCAATTTTTGCTCTTTTTTCAGGCAATTATAAAAGCAATATAAAAAAGGCAATTTTTTTCAAGTTTTGAGGGCTATGTTTTGGTAACCCTAGTGATGAGGACTCTTTTCCATATTTGACAGTTAATAAATTGGATTGCATTATTAGTACAGTGCTATGAGGTTTACATACACTAGATGTAATATTTTAGTATATATCTGGCCCAAACACTCCATCCAAATACTCCTGGTCCGGCCCCTCTGTCAAATTTTGGAACCCATTGTGGCCCGTGAGTCAAAAAGTTTGCCCACCCCTGGTCTAGACAGTAATAAACGTTTTCGGTCTTACTCATATTGACAAATGACTGTAATTATTTCCTAGAGCGCATTAGGCAGGACTGCATTACGAAGCGCAATATTTAATTGCTTGATTTATTTTGAATTTCAAAGTTATGTAGAAGACAGCGTGTGATCCATTTTCGTTATTGCGTGTTTAAGGCTTATGTAGACGCTGTTCTATAAACGTTTTGTAAAATATGGCATAACATAATAAAATTGATGATATGTTTCCATTTCTTTCGAAATATTATTCAAACAATCATTCTTGCTATGTAAATTTGTTGAGATTAACACTTTTACCGTTGCTTGTGTTCATCGTACAAACGGGCAGTGTGTAGAGTATGCCTCGATTCATTCAAGGTAATTCTAATATATAATGGTTCAAAACGCAAATACTTGAATGTAACTATAGATTACAAATATTGCAAATTCATAAAAACCAACAAAATTGTTTACCAGTATGGAAAGTCAGCTGGTATATTCAGGTTCGAGTTTTTTTTGTTCAAAATATAGTTGTCAACACCAAGTTGAACATGTTGAGGCTGGATGCAGAAATTTGACGCGAAGTGAGAAATTACCATAGAAAAATTACGCGCGAAGCAAAGAACTAACTAGGACAAGTTGATTCAGAGTGTGGAATAATGTTGTTTTAAAAATCTGATCTGCTACTGCGTGATGTTTGCCGAATGAACAGGTTTTTAAAAAGTGATCCCTTGTATGACGAATTTTGAGCAGCAGGATCAAGTCAACCCTGACTCGACGATGTGGAAAGTCAAACAGGATCAGAGTTGCGATCATTTCTACGTATGGCCTGTTATCGTCCGGTCACCAGTTTTGTAGCGCAGTGGTATACATGTTCCAGTAGGGTTGTGCACTTTTTCAACCATGACGACCATGCTTGAACATCCTACACCGATGTTGAGCAGTTGTTGTTGTTAGCCTCCTTCGATCAATGTCGATCATGGATGAACAGCAGTGGCGTGAGGTTTCATGTTCTACAGATTTTGTATGACTTCTTATTCCGATTCAGGAGAAACAATCTCTACTGAAGTGGCAACTGCAGCAACTCGGTTGTATGGCGATAGTTGCACGCCGGCAAATAGATATGCGTTCAGAAGACAAATGCTGTATATGCACCTTTCCAGTTTGCACTCGACGCTTTGCACAATGACTTGATATAGTTGATAACTTTCCGTAGAAGTTTATGCGCAGTGAAACTACCAAAATTTATACTGATTCGTGATCATGTTTAGCAGGACGTTTTTATAAACCACAGTAAACTGTTGTAAAGATTTGAAGTTAGTGGCAATCACCATGCAAGTTGATAAGATACCACAGATTATGTGATTTTGAATGATAGACCGCCATCTTACATCCCACATGTATGCATGTTGAATGGTATGTAGTTTCGTAAGGACCTTCCAGATATTTTTTTATAGAATTCGGCAGTATTCTTTGACGCGTTTTCTAGTCCAACGTTTTATGTAATCCAAAAACAAATTGATTTTGCTTCGCAATATTTCAGGTATATCGTTCGAATGCACAAGGTAGATTATTTTCCCAAAGACTGAGCTATAAAGTACGACAATGTGCTGGAAAATAACCCGAAAACTATAACCACGATAACTCTACCAATGAAGTGATCCTATATCCACGCCAATAATGTGACGCCCAATATTAGCTGTTCCAAGTTCTACAGAAATATACCAAGTTTCAAGATTCAAGAATTTATGGTCACAAAAAGCCCATAGCTTCACAATTACCATATCATAGTAAATATTCGTTTAGGAAATAGGTATAAAATAAACATGTAATGTCAAGTATAGTCAAGTTGTGTAGTTACCATGAGTCAATACGCAGGTGTCGTCAAATCATTATGCAACAAATAAGTATCCGAATTTCGAATAAACGTTTCGATGCTGGGAGAGATGACAAGAGTTTCGGGGAGGGAATTCCAAAGGAAACAGACACGTATACAATAAAAATATCGGCGACAGCTGATACGGGAGTGGGGAATTTGCAGTGTCGCTAAGTGGCTGCGTGTATGTCGTGACTCACGGTATCCGAATAAATGTTTTGAGGGATGATGTGGGGTATTTAATATCTTGTAAATTAGTATCACATCGCTTCGAAGGCTTCTTTGAAGGGGAGTGGGGAGCCTCAGTTTTTGCAATCGTTCCTCGTACGTTAGATTCCGGAAACCTCTTACGAGTTTGGTTGCGCGATGGTATATTTTGTCAAGCAACAGTATATCTTTTTTTAACCACGGAGTCCAAGCTTGTGATGCATGCTCTATGGTTGGAAATATATATGCTTTCATGATGGTGGGCAACGTTACAGGCGAGAAGGTTCTGAAAATCCGTCGCAGCATACCTAGAAGCTTGGAAGCACGCTTGTAGATAACCTCACAATGCAGGCTGTTCTTCAGGCTGCCGCATACCCAGACTCCAAGATCCCTTTCCGATTCTGTCCAGCTCAAAATAGTCTGCCCAAAGTGATATTGGTATTGGAATGGCTCACCAATTTGCAACACCTTGCATTTTTGGAAATTGAATGGTAAGTTATTCCGTACCGACCATTCATGTAGAGCATCTAGATCACGTTGCAGCTGTACATAGTCCGCAGTTGTTTTTATCCGCGTCCAAAGTTTAATGTCATCAGCAAAAAGAATCAACTTGCATGCGAGCGTCTCTGGTAGGTCGTTGATGTAAGCCAAGAAAAGTACTGACCCGAGGACTGAACCTTGCGGGACGCCACTAGAGGCATCAATAGCCTGTGATTGTACCCCGTTGATTCGAAAGATCGCCTTGCGCCCACTGAGGTTACTTTCAAGCCATATGAGTAGCTGTCCGCTGATACCCATCTGCTTCAGCTTCTGTATTAATCGAAAGTGATCAACTCGGTCAAAAGCTTTAGACATATCCAGATAACCAGCGTGGATGCTAGCTCCTTCGTCAACCGCTTGGGTCCAGTCATTTAAAACCGTCAACAGGTTTGTCAAGCATGAGCGAGATTTACGAAAACCATGCTGTGCTACAGATAGCATATTTTGTGATTCCAGGTGATGAACTATATTTTCTGTCACTATCCGCTCTAGAAATTTGGATATCACAGGAAGTAGGGTGACAGGACGGTAGTTTGCCGGATCTGAACGTCTACCGCCTTTGTAGATAGGTGAAATTACCCCTGTCTTCCACTCTGTTGGCACCACTCCTTCAATTAGAGAATGTTTAAACAATTCACACAAAGGCTCACACAGCTGCTGTTCGCAGGATTTTAGTATAGTCGGAGTGATTCCATCCGCTCCAGGGGATTTCTTAGGGTTCATTCGACACAAATGTCGTTGTATAATCACTGGATTTATCTCGATCTCAGTCAGCTGTTGCGTCACTGTTGATGGCGGTAATTCTTCAGTCAATTGACTCGCTAATGGACTAAATACTTTAGCATAAAATTGAGCGAGAGCATCAGCTGTATCCTTTGCAGAGACTGTTAATCCATCGTCAGTAAGAACAGGAAACACCCCTGGTTTCGCGCTCGATCGAGCATTGACAATCCGATAAAGCAATTTAGGATTTCCTTCCATTTTCAAAGATAGAAAGCTATGATAATTTTGCTTGTCTTCTTTGATCAGAGTGTTTACTTTGTTGCGAATTCCGCAAAATGTTTGCCATGACGCATCAGTCATGGTATTTCTGTGTTGAAACCAAGCAGAGTTCCTTTGCCTGATCCATTTTTTCGTGTGACTACGAAGTTTAAAGCGAAAGTCGCTTACCCTTCGTTCATTACCAAATCGCGAATTTTGATATATGCTTAACTGAAGACTTTTTGTAAGTGTGGTGCAATGTGTTTTCGTGTTGTGATAATCAAGCATTCGCCAATTTACTAACCCAAGCGCGTCACGTAAACTCACGTAGTCGATCCTTCTGAATAGTTTTGCGGACTCACATACTCGTCTAGCGCTGCATACATATTCAAAACCTAACACAAGATGATCACTTCGACCGAGAGGGGCAATGTAGTCAACACCTTCAACCGTGGGTAACAAGTTCGAAAGCATGGAGAGTCTAAACCTTATCCGTAGCTGGAGTCCAGTTATTAAGAGTTGAGAGGTGATTTGTGAGGCAGAAGAGTCGTGTCCTAATTTCGTGTTGTGCGATGAAAAGATGATTATACCGTTCAGTTAAATTTTCATACTATGAAATGTTATGAATCGTGTCCATTAGTTTGATTCTTTTAGGCACTATTCTCCATCTTCCGAATACAATTTTGTTTGTTTTTTGTTTGTCTTCGAAGTTATCTTGAAAGAGTGTTTGTATATATGCATATTGTTTTGCCTTATTTGTTGACTATAAGTTGGATAAGGGAATCACACTTAAGGGAATCATGATGATCGATAACCATGCGTTAAAACTTTCAAGTCCATTTCGAACAAGACATTCATAATCGTGCATTTCATCAATTGTAAAAGCCAAAGGTTGGCGACAAACTAGGATAAGCTGGTCAATACCAAGTTAAAGGATCCAAACTGATGTTAAAAGCTCTAACATACGATCAGTCAGCTTGTTTTGTGAAAATTTTTCTGCTATCGTTTTAGATGAGGCCTCGAGGTTGGGCTGTTTGTCGAATTCATTTACGACCTACATAGTTGCGTTAGTTTCTCTCACAGAAGCGGCTTTTATCTCACAATGTTAGTTGCATTTGAAATTATAGCATTCTTTTCAACTGAAAATTGAGTCCTTCGTTGCACCCCATATTCTCATTTGTTCCTCAACCATCCTGTGCACAGTTCACACACGTGGTCAGTAAAATATTTATTAGCGGCAACGGGTGGGTTCCATCTCCAATTGATATGGTGCACTGTATCTCAGTGTTCCGATAGGAGCAACGTTTATGTCGTATGATTGTACATGTTGTCTGTGTACAGAATACAGAGTTAAACCAACATGGGTTTTTAAATATATTTGATGTATAATGCAAGCTATTTTTTTGGGATCGATATATTCTGCTTGGACAATTCGATGCAAAACAGCTGGTTGTTTCTTTTTCATTACTGGTTGGCAATCAAAATAGGAGAACGTTATCTCCACTACCCTTTTTTGCTCGGATGACCTAGGATGTAGCGTTGAAATAAAAATTCTATCTAACTACTTTCAAATTGTCAGTAGGCTGTAAGTAAAATACCATTTTGATGCAACCTTTAATCGAATTATTATTGGTTGATTGTTATTAAAACCCTCCATCGAATTCTTATTGGTTGCTTGTTTTCAAAAGCTACATGATTGGTTATTTTCACAATTCCATTTCCAATATTACGCTCTGCTTCCAATTCTGCGCCACTTTATTCATAATGAGCTCTAATGATATCACTCAGCTTTTTCAGGCAACCGTTGGTGGCCGCTTGTTCGAAAGTCTGGATGAGTTGAATAGTATGCTGGACGAGTTCGCTCGGGTTTCTGGCGCCCACTATTCTGTCCGAACATCGAAAAAAAATCGAAGCGGCGATGTGACATATGTGAAATATATATGTCAACGGAAAGGATTCTTGGGAAAACCAACCCTTGGTATTCGACATCGCGTATCTACGGCAACACAATGCGAATCATTTATCAATGTGGGCCGTATGAGGCCTCGGTTCCGCATTACGAATAGCAACATGATTCATAATCATGACTTGAAAGGTGGTGCAGTTGAGTCCTGGAACTTCCGCAACCGACGCTTGACGCTTTCGGAACAAGAGATCATACGACCGATGCTGGAATGCGGAGCTTCTTCTCTCAACATAAGATATTATGTAAACAGACGTTTCCAGAAAGATTTGACTGGTTCTGATGTGGTCAACCTTCGTCGACGTGCGCTGGACAAACGTAACAATCCTGGTAAGTTTGTAAGAATTACAATTTGGAGACCGTAATTTCACTGTCTATATTTTCAATCATTTTTTCAGCCTTTATTCGACAAATGGAAGCTGAATACAACCTTAACGGGAAGGCACGAGTACTACTGGACGAAACTAACCGGATGACGCTTTTTGTCTTCGTTACCCGAGAAATGCTGAGTTTGTATGGCCGTTTTTCCGATTTCCTTCTCATCGATGGTACATTCCGTACAAATCGTGAGAAATATTTTTTATATCAATTAATGATAGTAGACGGTTGCAGAAAAAGTCTGCCAGTAGCAATAGGTTTTCTTTGGAGGGAAACGGCGGATGACATCCGCACGTTTCTGCTGACCTGTGTAGAATTCGTCGGTGGGTGTGACGCAGTGCGAGCTGTTATGTCTGACGGCGCTCCTGCGATAGCGAATGCCGTGGAAGAAGTATTCCCACACGCTGCTCATCTGCTTTGCCGAGTGCACATGCTCCGCAATGTCACACGTCGAACCCCCGGACCGAAGCACTGAAGTGGGTACGTGTAGCTATAACCACTCGTCGTATATGGCGTTACACCTTTGCCTTAATTAATATACAACGAGCAGATCCCGTATTTTACGCTTATTTTAAGGGGCAACATTGTTGCAACTCCCATAAGTGGGCGAATTCTCGACGTCCAAAGGTGGCTACGTACGGAATTGGGGACACCAATATGGTGGAGGTGATGCATAGGTATATAAAAATGAATCTCCTTAGTGGTAAGATAGCAATATGGGAGGCCATTCGTTTGTCTAAAATTAGTGCACCGTATCTTATTTGGCACCGGCAAAGCGAAATTATTTCGATAAGTCGAAGGCGTGCGCATGTTCCGAACCACTCGGAACTTGATGCACTTTGTGATCTACTCATGCCATATGCTGTCGATCTCATTTCGGATAACGTAGCTGCAGCAACAGTAAGGGTTGTAGGTTCAACAGAATTTATGGTGCTCATTAGGGACGCGGGTTCTTGGGGTGTGTGCTGCTCCACTTGGAAGTGTTCATGCCCCTTTTTTATTGACCAAGGATTGCCTTGCAGACATGTTCTTGCAGCTGCTTCATACAGAAACTTTGAATTGTCTTCACTTCCTGTGTCCGAACGCTGGCTAAGGACTAGTAATGAAGCGTTAAAGGTTGATTTTTCTTCAGCGGACGTTCCTAGGCGTTCTAGTCGCGTCTTTTCATCAGGTTTTTCTTACGGTTTAGATGTATTACGTAAGTTTCACCGTCATTTTGAACCCCCATACTTCAATCTTCTAATTCGAAGTATGGACAACTATTTAACTACATCTAGTTCACGGAGCTTGCCTCCGTATATCTTTGATTTGGACGAGGCTCAGATGTCATTAGAAACTGCCGTGTACGACAATCTGACGATGGATACGGTATTGAACGTAGAAAATATTGCAACTAATGATAGCCACAATTCTCCAATGACCAGTAATGACGAAGATCAAACTGTAGCCGCTTATGAAGGCAGCGACTTAATTAAACTTTTTATCTTATTCTTTCCGCCATACGCCATCGCAATCCCCAACGAATCAATCGAGAGGAGAACCGATAAAGGTGAAAATTATCAATCGCAACTATCCATGCAACAGTGAAACCACTCAGTGATAACGTGAGTATTTTCTTTAGTGTTATTTAGTAACACTCACGAAAGATAACCCGATTTGTTTTACAGGTATTCACATTTCGGTTCACTGGCTACATCGGAATATCAATTTGAAAGTAAAACAAAACTGAGAAAACTGACAAATTTTGTTAAATAAATCTCTAAATATATGTTTCCTTTTATCGAACAGTCTTTTTATAACTGTTATTCAATAGGATTTTGTTATGTGAGAGGATAAATAAGCTTTAAAGGTGGGTACATAGTTGAAATTCGGTTACCATGCTTTGTGAGAAAGAGAGCAATGCTAGACGTTTGCCCAATATAAACATCCGAGTTTTATCTTTTAGATTTTGTTAGTCGATTAAGTACCTTAGCAATCTAGGAAGATGAGATGATGGTCAGCTTTGACGTAAGCTCCTTGTTCCCAAACGTGGGCAATACTAGCGTTTCAGAATTAGCGAGGAAGTCACTCAATTCCGATATGACCTTGAAGGATCGGTGTAGCAAGTTGTGTACATAGGAACCACTTCTTTGTTTAATAGACAGCTATACAAGCCAAACGATGGTTAAGCGTACCACTTATCAACTGAAATAAGGCTCGCTGAATCTCAGCTTACCGTCTCCACCTGCTTACACCAAACAGACGGAAACAAGCTTCACGTTGTATCCAGTACAATCAACATTTATCGGGATTTAATTTCACGACCCTTGAGGTCAACATGGGAATGTTCCGGCTCGGTTTGAAAACCCGGTGGACGGTAAGGCTAAACGTGTTGCCAAACCTTGATGTCAACATGTGCTTTAGAATTAGCGAGGTAGTCACTGAACTCCGATATGACCTTGAAAGATCGTACAAGATAGATAGGCATATCTATCGAAAGATAGATAGATTCATAGATAGACAGATAGATAGATAGACAGATAGATAGATAGATAGATAGATAATTAGATAGATAGAAAGATAGATAGATAGATAGATAGATAGATAGATAGATAGATAGATTAATTCTGAAGTTTGCTAACTACTGAATATACGTTTGCGAATATGAGACGCATTTGTCTCCTCTTGTTCTATGTAATCGAATTTGTCTCGTTGCATGGAATGACCTGCATTCCACATTGACTGTCTGCATTTCTCTACCCCAGAGTAGCTGCAAGTCTGGGTTACACATCACGCTGCCTATGCACTGTACAATTGTCTGACCTACTTGACATTTCAACGCATTCATGTAACGTTTTAATTATGATACAGATTTGTAAACCAGTGTCAATATGCCGTCACCGATTTAAGGCTGATATTCTGTGTGGTGAAATTATTAAATACACTGTTTTACATATAATGACATCTCATTATCTCCTCTTGTTCTATGTAGTCGAATTTGTCTCGTTGCATGGAATGACCTGCATTCCACATAGACTGTCTGCATTTCTCTACCCCAGAGTAGCTACAAGTCTGGGTTACACATCACGCTGCCTATGCACTGTACAATTGTCTGACCCACTTGACATGTCAACGCATTCATGTATCGTTTTAATTATGATACAGATTTGTAAACCAGTGTCAATATGCCGTCACCGATTTAAGGCTGATATTCTGTGTGGTGAAACTATTACATACACTGTAATCTCTCAGCCTGAGACTGTCTTTCGATTCAAGCGAGTGAGGGGGTGACGCTATCGCGCAAACTCGCAATCTTATTGGACGAAAGTGCGCACCTTGTACAGGCTAGCAGACTACAGGGGGCAAATGAAACTAAACGCATGTAGTGAGAGGGGAGCTACGTGGAAATTATTTGTCTATCTCACAGAGCATGAGTGGTTAGTCAACGTACAATGTCATGAAGAAATATTTATGAGTCACAAGCTACATGATAGTTCGAAAAGCTCACTAAATTCCATGCAGC
>JACCGJ010009502.1:0-10821 GCA_013407085.1 Atriophallophorus winterbourni | reverse complement strand
GTTCTCCGAGCTTGTTGAGTTTGCATCGGACGTTTCGTTGCCAGACTAGGCATTATCTTCAGCGATTGTTGGCGAATTGACTGTCGAATTTGAACTGACGATGGTATTTGGCCGGCCGACCACTGGTCACGTGATCGCATGTGATTGATTGATTGGTTGGCTGCCTTTACGGTTTTTCGTCTCAGTCGCATCCGTGCGTAGATGTCGTCCAAGATCACGTGTTCGTTGATCGATCGTTCACCGGAGTACCAGGCTTCGATGAACTCTCGTGCTGTTTTGTTATTAGCTCGACCTAAGATATGGCAGTTATGACAGTCCATCTCGTGATCTTCGTTGTCCACGTGCGTTGATATGAGAGAATTGGTGTCGTGACGTCGTACGGCTAGTTGATGCTCATGGATTCGGGTTTTTAGTTTTCGACCGGTTTGCCCGATGTAGTGTTTGTCACAGTGCGTGCACTGTATTTTGTACACTACGTTTGCGTTTTCATCTTTGGGTATTGCATCTTTCACTTTTGTGAGCACGTTACGTAGCGTTGCTGTTGGTTTGTGGGCGATAAAAATACCATGAGGTCGTAGGAGTCTTGATGTCATTTCCGAGATGTCTTTGACGTACGGTAACGCCGCCCGTTGCATAACATCAGTCTGGTCTCGCCTAGGGCGTGTCGTTAGGCATCTACGGATAAAGTTCTTCGGGTAAGCGTTCTTCTGGAATAGTTTGTATAAATATTGTTCTTCCTGTTTTTGCAGTGTGAGTGTGCTGCAATGTGTTCTAGCGCGCTAGAATTCGAGCAGTCAATTCGCCAACAATCGCTGAAGATTTTGCCTAGTCTGGCAACGAAACGTCCGATACAAACTCAACAAGCTCGGAGAACATATCCAAGTAAGCTACAACAACGACCCGAGCTACAAATATTCCAAACAATACTAGCCGATAATACCTCGGCATAATTCGCTGTAACTTGTAATGATAAATTTGTTATTCAGACAACTAGTATTCAGAATAAAACAAATTGATATAACAATTTTCTTCGGCTGTCCTTACACTACCGCACTACTGCTTGGATCAATTAGCTGATCTATTCTTCAGATTTTCAATGTTTACCAACTAATTTAAATACGAAAGATTGTGCGAAACTCATACGCAGAACATGAGAAGTTCATTTTGCCGAATAACGGGTAGCAGCTTATGAATAATCATTGTAGCCAAACACAAGTCGATCAGCTGCACGATATGATAAGAAACTTGAAGCAATGTGAGATGATGCGATAGGATGCAACCAGTATATATCTTATCTGATTCGATGACGATTTTAATTCATACTTTGAGGAGGGAGTTGATTACTTTCGGCCAAAACGTATATTCTGCCGAAATGTCCACTACGTGGTCTACAGAGGCTTCGATGACAATGGATGTAACCAGACAATAACGAAAGTCACTTTTTTGGAGCGAAGCGAAGTGCGAAGCAAATTTTCGAAGTGCCCTAAATGCCCTTCGCAATGGCGAATAGTATTAAAGCGAATATCCGAAGTGCAATTCACAACGTCGCTCCGCTTTAAATCCCAAAGCGAAGTATTCGTTATTGTCTGGATGTGATAACAGCTTTGGGATTTAAAGCGAAGTATTCGTTATTGTCTGGATGTAACGTAGAACAGGTTATTCTCGGCGTTTCACACTCGTTGGACGATCGTACCCGCATTCATCCCAGAGCGCAATTTTTCTAATTCTATTAATATTTTGGACGAGTTCCACCTACAAGAGAACACAAATCGGTCAAACGCTTTTAGTTCACACATCAAAAAGACCAATACCCATTCTTGATATATATATATATATATATGTATATATATATATATAAACATGCTCGCTTTTACACTGTTTCAACTAACAATCAGCGTCTTTCGTAAATTGAAACTTATGCGTTATGAATTTGACAGTAAATAATCGGAAGCATTTCTATGTTTGCCGTCATATAACCAGTGATATTTTTCTGTAACATACTACCGGTAAATTTTTGATAAATATGTATAATCAAGAAACTTCTCATTTTGCTTTATATGAAACAAAATTCCGAGTCGTTCTCAGCGTCAAATTAAATCATAACGAACACATTTTCGTAATCGAAAACAAACAATTTGGCGCCATTTCCGTTCATTTCCACTCCGAAATTCAAGTAATAAATATCAGATAGCATCTTTACAACGCGAACTATTTTATTCGTTGATCCTAATGGATGTAATGGATGAAAACGTGATAAACACACGGCAAAAATCTAGATTTTCATCTCCCAGAAGATTGAACGGTTCGCAGTGAAGCATAAAAACGTGTTCATTCGCCGACGATCCGACGGACGGCAATTATATATCAATGACATGCACAGAAATGGAAAAAAACGTAGCCAGAAAATCATAATCAACTAGTAAAACGGCGACAGATGCATATTAAAGCTGACGCCGTAAACCGGTGTGACCAGGTTTCATTTTTTCAATAAACAAATTTATACGATGAGGTGACTAACGGCCAGTTTAGAACATTTGAGTTTAATCCTCGAGTGAAGATCAATGCGGGTTTAAATTTAGGTAAATACGATGTTTTCTGATTGCAAACGACGTTTAAGCGATATTTGGATAATATGTTGTTTATATTTGTGACTACTCATCCGTGCCAAGTCCATCGAACTATTTACAAAGTTGATCACGACGGATGAGTAGTCACAAATATAAACAACATATTCACCAGATATCGCGTAAGCAACAATAACCATCAGATCTAATCGGTGTTAGATTACAACGTATCCCATGAGAAGACCTAACACGGGAATCTGTTCGGTTCGGCAACCACAACAGATGTTGATGGATCCTTCTGGACTGGTCGGGCAAACAAAGCTACTCAAAAATGCCAATATGGAGAACAGTTCATAAACGCTTAACTGCGATCGGTCAAACGGTGGGCGGTAGCTTAGATGGTCAGATGTTCGAATCCCACACGAAGCAGTGGATATGCACTGCTGATGAGCTCAAATAAGAGCGAAACTCGAGTCCAGTGCTTCCATTATGGACCGTCGTGATCAACTTTGTGAATAATTCGATGGGCTTGGCACGGATGTGTAGTCACAAATATAAGCAAACGACGTATCATTGTGCGTTTATCTAATCGCGTTGATATGATCAAAATTACGTATTTTTTGAGGTTCGTACGGGAGTGAGGCAAGGATGTATCCTCTCACCGATACTCTTCTCTCTAACAATAGACTGGATTATGAGACAGGTGACCGATGGCAGGGCAGCAGGCATTCCATGGACCCCAGCGGGACCGCTAGAAGACCTGGACTATGCGGATGATGTTGCCCGCTTGGCGTGCAAGATCAGTGACATCCAGAGCAAGAGCGATCGACTATCCGAAATTGGCAAGACGGTGGGTTTAGAAATTAACGCTGGCAAATCGGAGGTAATGCGGAAGAATGTTTCGGAGCAACCACCAGTGTTCGTGGACGGTCAACCGCTCAGTGAGGTTACAGATACAGTCTACCTTGGGAGCAAACTGACTGTAAATGGTGACTGTGAAGATGAGGTCAGGAGAAGGATCGGGAAGGCGAACCAAGCATTCTGCATGCTGAATTCCATTTGGAAATACCCCGCTCTCAGCATTAACACGAAGATCAGACTCTTCAAGAGCAATGTTCTGAGTGTGTTGCTGTATGCATCGGAATGCTGGAAGACGACCGCTGCCATTGAGCGCAGAATGAACGTGTTTCAAACTAAGTGCTTGAGAAGGATTCTACGAATTTTTCGGCCACACACCATTTCGAATGAAGAGCTCCTGAGAAAAACTGGTCTGGAGGTGGTATCTACCGTAGTCAAAAGACGACGGTGGAGATGGTTCGGCCATGTCTGCAGGATGGATCCCAGTTCGCATACGAAGGTAGCCATGCACTGGCATCCGCAAGGTAAACGAAAAATGGGACGGCCCAAGGAAACTTGGCGCAGAACGTTGGAACGCGAACTACATGCACAAGGATTCACGGTGCAGACGGCAACGGAAGCAGCGGTAGACCGGAACCACTGGCGTGAAGTTGTCTCCGCCTCATGTGCCACCCGGCATGGAGAGGACTGAGTGAGTGAGTGAGTTAATTTAATCGAGATTGTGTGATGTAAGTGGATACGGATGATGATTTTCGATCAAGCTAAAGAGTTTATCCCATATGCATCTGAGTGGGCACATTAAATTAAACATGTTGGTCGTTGTAACCTTATCTAACGATTGTTTATAATTGAGAAATTCATCAATGAACCATATTTTAACAGATCCCAAATCATTTGTACGTCATAGCTTAGCTAAGCTTAATCCCTTGAGTTCCTGGAGGAACATAGGGCCTCGGCAACTTGTCTCCAGTTTGGTCTGTCCATAGCAGCCAGCTTGATGTCGTTCCAGTTAAGTCCACACTTGCGGATTTACTCTTCACACGAGCGCCTCCAAGATAGCCTTGGGCGTCCGACCCGTCTCTTCCCGATTGGGTTCCATTCCAGAGCATGACGCGTGATGTCATCATAAGGTTTCCACAAGGTGTGCCCAACCCATCTCCACTTTCTTCTATTGATCTGCTGGGCGATCGAATCCTCAGCAGCAATCTGCCATAGGTCTTGATTCCTCATCTTTTCTGGCCATTTTACCCCAATAATTCGACGAAGGCAATTGATGTGGAATGATTGCAAGCGGCTAGAAGACTTTGCTGTCACTCGCCAGGTTTCTGACCCATAGAGTTGCACGAATTTGACGTTGCTTCTGAATATACAGAGTTTCGTGCGTTTTGATAGAACCTTCGACTCCCAAATGGGTTTGAAAGCTATGAACGCGTATCTTGCTTTGCCGATTCTAGCGACTATGTCTTCGTCCGTGCCACCACTTATTGAAACAAGGATGCCAAGGTAGACGAATTGCGTGACGTCCTTAACTGCTTTACCATGGATGGTGATTGATGCGTGTTCATCAGTTAGCATACGAAGGACTTCTGTTTTTTCGGTATTCACGCGTAGTCCTGCATAGGAAGCAAATTGTGCTAGTCTATCGGTCTTTCTCAGATGACGTTGGGGGCCACGTGATATCAAGCACACATCATCAGCGTATTCTAGTTGCTCCAAATGGTCGGATTCCTTTCAATCGATACCGTTTCTTTCACCTTTTACTGTCTGTTTCATTATCCAGTCTATTACCGACAGAAAAATCATTGGGGACAACAGGCATCCCTGGCTGACGCCAGTCTCAACTGAAAATGGATTCATCTGCTGACTGGCTTCCGGTGAGCTTTCACCAGTCTGCTTCATTTTTAACTCAGATGAAGTTTCTTCTCGATTCAAGCATGAAGATGTTACTTTGGTATGACATGTTGCTTTGGTTTCAGTAGCGGTTTGAGGTTTTTACAGAGTGGGGTTGCTGACCCCGCGTCTAACCCTCCTCCTTGTGCAGACGGGCTTAAGACCGTCCTCGGCGGAGTATTGTGATTGTGTAATCCGCAGGAAGCGGAGGTTTGGAATCACGGTTTCCATCCCCTAGATGAACTGCCCTCGCAGGCTGACGAGCTCCATCTACCCGAAGCGAACTGGTTTTAAGACGCCAGTCACCCGCCTTCGCCCCTTCTCCTGTCAGTAGAAGCAGTTCCGCCACAAGCAGGCCAAGAGTTGGGCTTCGGTTGTCAGAGGCTATTTGAGACACACGCCGTATGGGAGCATTTTGTAGGTAGCGGTAGCTTATCTCCACCACCACCCCCGGCTGTTACAATCTTGGGAACCTGTACGTCATAAGATCTTAATAAAATGAACTATCAGGATTGCAACCTTCAATCCCGCATCCGTTTGAGTAAAAATGATTCTGTGGCTTAGGATATAATAATGAATCGAGATTAAATGTGCTAACTTTTGGTTAATTAATTTGCACCGGTTTCATTATGAAACTTTTTCTAGAAACTAGATTGACGAATAAAGGTAAAATTTGGGTCATTCCAAGAAGAGAATTAATCGTGCAAGCTGAACATTTTCTCAGTTATTCCATACACATGCTGAAGAAAAGCATATAAGCTTTGGTACGTCATTTAGGATATCTAATCACTTGTTAAAATAGCAATATGTTTCATGATAACCACAGGAATTGAGGAATTAGGAAAGTTGAATTTATATTCGAAAATATTCGAATTTTTTAGTAAAGTTAACCACGCATTTTGCCCTGTTCCAAAACGTTCCTAAGGCCCTGACCGTTGTCAAGTGTCATTTCATTTAGAAAAGAATTTTCCCAAACACATTGAGACGTTTTCAATCGATTTGATTCTCGTTAGTCAATTCGTTTGTTAATTTTCCGGTTCCCTATCAAATCTCTCCAGTGTCGCGAACTAGAAAATTTGCTGTCTCATGGAGATTGTTTGAAATGCGCAACAAATATCACAACAAAAGTTAAAGTATTCGAATATCATATCTTATCCACACTAAACGACTGTTACAGAAAAACAAGTAGTCATTTTGAGAATGCATTAGGTGCAGAACCTCGATATTCCGAGGGCGAAGAAATTCCTTGGAAGTACATTTGGTCCAATGCATGTATATTTTTCATAATTTTTCAATATCACGGCGTGATCATTGCCGCAATAGGTGCCCGCGCCCTCGTAGAAAAGAATAAACCGATATAATTTAACTTAGCATTCAAAGCCAATCAAGAATTACCGTGTGATTTCACTTGTGCACATCATAGTTCGTTGTATGACCCCTATGTAACAGTGGCATTCACTTATAACTAGGTTCATCACTTATCCACTGTTTCAAGGCTTACTGAAACTAATATTATTGTCTCCACCTGATGACGGCGAACAGCCAGAAACCGATTGTGGTTTGTAAGTGTGGGGAATGTGAGTAACGCGGTATATTGAATAGTCATGAACGCCTCGAGCGGTTGACCAATAATCTCTATGTGATCACGTGTTTGAACATCATGGTTCGTTGTACGAATCCGATTTAACGGTGTTATCGAAGCATAACTTTGTATAATCTTTACTCTGTCCACCTGATGACGTCAACAGCAAGAAACCGGTTGTGGTGTGTGAGCAAATTAGTGAAAAGTTGTAATGCATCGTGTGATGCAGATCAACTTCATTTAGTATTTGAGTGTATATTGTGCATATTAATTAATAATGATACTTTGTGGGTTTTTACAACATTGCTGAATTTATACTTTTCATGGAAATGAATACAGAAGACAAGTAGCACTGAGCGTTTCATTTGGAAGTTAGAAAATCCAGTGCTAAATGTTAACAACACATCTTGTCAGTGAATCATGTCAAAAATATCTCTAAACATGTTGCGGATTAGTACGCTATACCATGTACGTGAGAAATATTTTTTTTAATGGCTTTTCCTCTGCTTGACTTCTAAATGCGACTGATTTATCAATCAAGCGGCAGACCTAGTTGGATACAATCACCTATTTTAGACAGCTTTATGTTTCAGTTCAAAATTGATGTGAATTCCTGGACATACTAAAGCATTTTCAAGCATTTTGACAACAAGAAAACTCCGAGTCTTCGAAAATTTAGCGTTAATACGCTACCTACAGTAAAATGCCTCGAATTTTCTTTTAAACACAACATCGGGTTTTATGCGCATGATAAGCAACCATATCCGATTTAATAGAAATATTTCCTCAACATATTTATTTGCTTCAACGTTTTATTTGAAACAGCAGTAGTCGGATAAAACACCCTGCAATACTCGTGAGATCACCGGGGCAGTATGTTTAGTTCCTTATCGCCATCTGCTCACTTTTGTAACTGGCGCGTTTTCCGATAAGCTAAAAGCAATCTGGCGTCGATTCGCGTAAAATTTGAATCTCAGTAATTGATGATTGTAGCACGTAGTAAAATACTTTTTAGATTTCGTTGGATTCTAAATTTCCAAGAGATTAGCTAGATTGTGATAAATGTTATTACATATTTCATGATCAGAACAATTGAAAAGTTATTTTGATGCGTTGCAGTATGTTTACCAATGTGTTGTTGAAGCATGATATTATGTTTATGCCATGTCGAATATGAGGAAGCAGGGGTAGACTAAAATTTTCGCACGGACTACGTTCGCAAAATCTCAAACTTGGGATTCATTGAGTTTCGTTTTCAGCCTTTCATTAATACCTAAGTGGCATACTTTAAGGATCGCAATAAAGGTAAGCTGCCAAATTTCTATGCAATCTACTTTTACCATATTTTATTTCAGCCAATGTTATTTTTCGTCGTTATCCTCGTTCGGTCGATGTCGAATACTTAAGCAAGATTTCAATGCTATTCGCCATAGAATATCAATATAAATACAAAACATTTAATAGACTTCGATTTCGAACTAAATAAATGATTGCGATCATCATTATTACTTTCGTGATTCGGGTGCTTACTTTATGCTACCCATTTTTGTTTTTTTAGAAAATAAACTCCGCAAAGTACATAGCTTTCAACGTTTATTTCGTTCATTTTATGTTTAATCTTGGATAAACATCGCCTGTTGCTTCTCAAATGTCGCTAAATTTCTGGTCTTCGGTTGGGCGCATCGACCAATCGTTTAACAGCTTGGACATAAAACTAGTTATCGCTACTATTTTTTGTGTGAGCGATCAGTATCCTAATCACTCAAATCATCAAATGTTGTGAAATGTCATTTTCTATATCCGATTTCACGGTCAAGATGAAACGTAAAATCACATAATGCAATTAGACATTGTAAATCTTTCCGTTTTCATTAAGTCTGAATAATTTATGAGTACATGCTTTGGGAAACCTAAATCATCTGTAAACGAAATTAAATCTTGTGAGAAAAGCAAACTTTGTGTCTCAAACTTACTACACTGCCACCGAAGCGCGACTAACCACAGGCAATTGGCCGGGTTTTGTCTACGAAAATATGTTAATTTTGGTCGTATTCGATGAGATCGAAATTATGTGGAATTCCACCAAAACGTTTATTATGCTAGTTTTGTCTAACAATGGTTTAGAATAATAATTCATTTGGTCAATTCATTAATTGAAACTAACAGAATCGCCTTTGCATTTGTTGCCAACACGAACCGGGGCACCTTTCTCAAAGGCGTGGACAAAGGATCGACTAATTTTCGAACTCATCTTCTTAATATCGACACTGTATTTGGCAGCAATATATATTTATTGATGATAGAAAGACACGTATCCTTGCTATCCTTAGCAGCCAAGATTGCAGATTGAATCACATCAACCACCAGAGGGTGGGTAGCCGGAGACTTGGGCGTACTGGTATCAAGTTTATTTTCAACGGGGTGTGTAGATACAGCCATGGAGGGATAGATTATCCGTTACCGTAAACGGAGGCGAGAATATTGAATATTGTAGCTGGAAGTCTCGTTGATAATAATCACAATACCCCCAAGTGAATAATATTACATCCAACAATCACTGAGTTGATGGTAGATTCACTTGACTAGGGAATTTTGAAAAGTGGTTGAATATGCACGGTCCCAATCAAGGCTGAACATTGATTATATTCTAAGTGATTTAGGAAGCGGTACCTTCTTCGCAATACCGAAATACTAATGCACACGAATGAGGGTTTATTCATATCGGTTTTATAGAAATTAGTCTCATGTGACGGAATAATATTCAAAAATACATATGAATTGCATTGTTGGTAGAGCATGTTTCTGAAATTTCAAAGATTGTTGAAAGTTCCAAGTCAATTGAATGTCACATGGTATTTGAATCTGGATAATATCCATATTTTAGGCTTTGCAAAACTTATTGAGCATGGGTTATCGATCGGCTCATTCTTAGATAATTTATTTTTAAAATCGCAAATTCTTTACAACGCTAACATTAAAGCACTTTTTCAAGACTCACTTAGCCTGATCCAACTGTCCTCACCGGGAGAGGTGTGTAAGGGATTCAATTCAATTCAATTCAATTTTAATGGTCTAAAAAGCATATAGCTTTACAAAAAACACAGAATAATATGACAACAACGAATAATATAACAAGCAAAAATGGGATTAAATTGCTTACTGGGCAGTTCAAAAATCAAGTAAATATCCAAGGGCAGAAATTGTTTTCGATTGGTGGGATAACAAATGTAGGTGTATGGTGTTAAGATGTATAGTTTTCTTCAAGCACGGGTTTAGGGTCAAATATGCATCAAGGCTTCTCTTGAAAGTTTGCTGGTTTGGTGAGTTCACAACATTATCTGGCAGATTGTTCCAAGTAAAACAAACTCGCACGGCAAAAAAATGTCGTCTGCAGTTTAGTCTCGAGTGAGGGACAGTTAGAGTAAGTGTGTGAGCTCGTGTATTATGCTAGCTCCGTAGATTCAATAAGCATTGTAGAGGGTGATTTTCAGTATTCAAAATATTGTAAACCAGAATCAAATCGCCTCGGATACGACGACGTGGATAATCAAATAAATTCAGCGTTTTGATTCGCTCATTGTAGGGTTTCCGGCTGAGTCCAGGGACAAGTTTGGTAGCTCGATGATATATTCGTTGCAAAGTCGCAACATCTTTTTTAAGCCATGGCGACCATGCTTGAACCGCATATTCCATCGTGGGCCTGATATACGTATTTATAATACAGGGAATTGTTTGTTTTGAGAACCTACCGAAAATTCTCTTTAGAAGTGACAATTTCTGTGATGTTTTGCGATAGACGTAGTTGTAGTGGCTCGACGTCCCTAGGGTGTTGCTTATTAACACACCCAAGTCTCTTTGTTCCATGGTCCACGAGAGGCTGTGTGTTCCAAGAAAACACTAATACTCCACATATTTGTCAATGTTTAA
>JACCGJ010009492.1:0-13682 GCA_013407085.1 Atriophallophorus winterbourni | reverse complement strand
CTCTTGTGCTAAACTGGCAAGCAGTGGAAACTCAAATTCCAATAAAGATTTTGCTACCAGCGATAAAAAAATGCACAAGACCAGCAATGGTGTTGAGAATGTATAGCTCTAAGTGCATGTATCTAAAGCTACGATTGTTATGGGTCTGTGGAAAGGATACATTATGTATGAAATCGCAAGCCTGATCCAGGAAAATTGCCGCACAGTTATAAACCGCACGTGAGCTGAGATGTTTTCAGGTTGTCCGGGTGTTGACAGATAAGGGAAATGAAAGTATAAACAGAAATGGGAGTGAGACTCCAGCGTGTTTCAAATCAACCTACCAACGGCGTTAGGTGCGTAGTACAGAATTTCAACACAAGTGAAAATCCGTGCAGAGGAAAAGATACTAATCAATGAAACAATGAGATTAACAGGAAACTAAAATGGGTTTCGGTCGCTCGTGTGACGAAGCACTTCAAGTTCACGCTTTGATATGAAGTAAATTTGCGGATGCGCGAAAACAGAATTGAAATAGTGCCAGTGTCAACCGGATACCTCATTCAACGCCATAAATGGAAAGAACAGGTCTGAAGCCAGGAAATTAGCCGAACTGTTTGTCATAGAACGGTGAACGGGGACATTGGGTAGGCGTATATATTCATTAGCCATTACTGTAAATTCGTTCATTTTCGTTCCGAAGCAAGAACACACAGAAGGTAACACTAGGTTGGCGCTTGTTAAATGGGCCTGCAGTCACGTCACAGCAAAGTTTTTTACACCGTTTTAAGGAGTTTAGAAGCCAGACCGAGAAAAAGGAATGTTTTGATTGAATCTAACAAGCCAGTGATAATCCTTGTCTTAGTGCACCACGTCATTGAAAGTATCCTTCAGTCCATAAGAGTTTCACACCGGAAAGCATCAGGTAGCAAAGCGGAAAAAGCATTCTCGGGGTGAGTAATAAAAAGTACAAAGCAGCTTGTGTCAGCATTTAGTTCCATCATACAATCCTCTACATGCCAGAGAAACATGACAATAGCACAGCAGTAACAGAATCCACGCACGTGCTTTCATGTACGAATGGCCAAAATAATCTAAAACAACGATCCACTGTTGCTGTTTAGTGATAATCGACCGGGTTCCAAGACTACACATAAATAGGAATCTTTCTTATAAAAAACTTACCAACGTCGTTTTTGTTCACATTTTCGTTAGAATCAAGAGTAGAATTTGATTTCTCTTTTACTACTCTATCGAATACGGCACTAGAACACTGACGAATGGCAGCAGTCGCAGTGTTCACAACCGAGGCCAACTTCGACCCGCTTAGACGAATGCACAGGGAAAATGCCTGAAAATTCAAAACGGTTAAAGCGGTCGCGATATTAAGTGTTGCATACCACGACGATTAAATGTCGAAACTATATACTGAGACAAGATAATATGTTAGTTTTTCGTATTGCATTTAAATTCAGCCATTTAAGCAGCTACATATACATTCAGGGGGAACAGGGAACAAACGCCGAGTTAGGAAAGCAATAGATTTACGATAATCGGAAGCTACACTGACAAAGATAGTTGAAAAGAGTGAAACAAAAATGCTATGGGTATAAATTTACGAAAATGAAGATAAGCGGTGTTTTGTGGCATGTATTTATGGTAATTACGTGCATAGAGCCAAGTTAAATGACGCAAAACCGTCGGCCATATATGTGCGCTAAGCCGCTTTCAGATTGCCCGAGCCTTAATAAATCTAAGATAATAGCAGTGAGATTGCAACGTGTTCTCGTATGCGGTTCATTACGAGCCGCAAGGAAGTTAACACCCGGCAGTACATAAAAATGCAAAGTAAAACGTTTCTGAGTGGTTTGCTAGTGATAATGGTTTCTTTAGTTACGAGAGTTAGCGATCGCCATTTCATAGTGCGTTATGGCAGCGTTAGTGTAAGCACTTGATTGATTTGCTTAAAAAACTTGTATGTATGTTACGGAGAAAGCTCGTTATGACGAATGCAAATAAACGTTGCTAGGAGCGTTCTTTGTAGCAATGTTCGAAAAATCAAGTAAATGTTTTGATTTGATTTGTCAAAAGAGTCCGTCATTAAAACTTATCGACGCGAATAGGCTAGCAACTCTAAATTCCATTTCTAAGTATGATGGTAGGGTAATCGCGTATCGATACGTGGTGCCGATGTAATGATGTCGCTCTTGATGAAGGATCTTTATATTGTCCCAAAAAGGAATTTCAGTTGGTTTCACGACATTTTCATTATTGCAATCAATGTTGTTGACTCTGCTTTTAAACCAAAAAGAGCTCGTGATGCTAGCATACAGGAACGTATGTTTACTGTAGGTATGCATGCATGGAATCATTAAACTGGAGTTGGGCAAACTGATGTGGTCCTAGACTACACGTGGAGTGATATAGTGTGAGGTCGAACGGGCCTCCAAATAAAAGTGTGGAAAAGGCAGTGGAATACAGATTTTTCTGCATAGAGCTCAGTACCGATTTCAAATCAATTTGGCATGGTCACTAGCAGTGCAGAAGCACTGCACGATTGCATATCCTTGCCTGGATTCAGTCAGAGCGACGATGAGACACTGTCAGATATTCTCGCATTTAGACAATTAACAGAGGCGTTCAAACTAACATAGCAGTACAGAGGACAGAAGTGCTGTATAAGTGCATATTCATGCCATCAAAAAGACATTCAACACAGAATAAACTTTAAATGAAAAATCGAGTTTTACTTCGTCATCTGTACTTACCTTGGCGAGGCTCTCGCCACGGACAAGGGATGAACTTGTTAGCAATAAAATAGTTGTTTGAAGAACACGCAGTTCTTCTAGATTTGAATCAATGAGAAGCCATAAATTGTCGATAACAGCAACGGCACCTTCCTTTTACAAGCAATGAAGGTAAAAATGTAGCAAGTTTACTTCTGATAAACAATTATTATTAATAAATCGCTGTATAGCAGTTAGGCATAGTACTGTTGTTTTTTGCTGTTTAGTCGAACAACCATTAAGAAAGGGAGCAAGTAGTTGTGCATTATGTTTCAGTATGACTAAAAAGTAGTGGATAAAAAACAAATACCTGACTTTAGGTCTTCATTGCTATTTAAATAAGAATGCAAACATGTACCTTGTTTCTCCGCAGCCTGTAGAAATGAAATTTGGATATAATATTTACTTCTTTGATACTAGGGTACTTTCTCCTCGTGTCTGAAGCCAGATTCCGCAAATCTTGCAGGAGGGCTTCAACCAATTTCACACATAGGGAGTGTTGATCTTCAGGCATCGATTTTAAAGCAGCTCGAAATATTCAGTAAATCGAAGTAAGCAAACTCGCAACGTGATACGTATGGAGAGAAATAGAGATTTAGCCAACTACAAACGCATAACAATAAAACAGAATAATTGAAAGAGATAAAAACAGGAAGAATAGAAATCATTTTGAGAACAGATTTTAATGAACAATCAGCAAGTAATAAGCGAACTGAAATGGTGAAATATTAATGGGTAAGTTAAATTCAAAGACGAGAGGCGTAAGGTGTTGTATGAATCCGTGAGTCATGGGAAAAACAAAGGGATTTGTGCACAAAAACTCATTTCTCCGTATCTTTATAGATATTGAACGATCTGCCAATGAATGTGTAATTGTCCAATACTTCTGTAGTGCGCTTACTTTACTTTTTACTTTTGTGCGACTATCTCCTCCTAAAGAATGAGTCGGCTTCAATGAAGATTCTTGGGAATTTCGGTACAAAGCGGCGTCCCCAGCACGACTCGGCGTTTGTTCGAGTCAGCTTCTCTAGCCTTTGCACAACCAAGTGCGACCTGCAAGGCAGCAGGGAGTTGCCAGAAAGAGAGGTGGTGTGCACCAACTAACCGTCTGCCAGACTCTGTTTCAGATTTTTCCTCGGGGTTTTCTCCCGAAGCCGTTCCCGCGATCGGGTATCCCGCAAGGCAGCGGAGGTTTAGAATCAGGGTTTTCCTTCCCTTAGATGAAACGCCCTCCCAGGCTAACGAGCTACATCTGCTCGAAACAAACTGGTTTTCAGGCGCCAGTCACTCGCCCTCGCCTCTTCTCCTTTTGGTAGAAGCAGTTCCGCCGAGCTCGGGGAGCCATCCGTGCAAGCCAGAAGCTGGAGTTGGTTATCAGAGGCTATTTGAGACGCATGCCATATGAGAGCATTTTATAAACAGTGGGAGCTTATCCCCACTGCCACCCCGGCTGTAGTGCGCAGCTAACATCATGCTAAATTGATTTGCAATTAGTATGTATGTATGATGTATGAAATCACAAGCCTGATTCAGGCAAAGTGCCGCACAGCCAGAGACTGATTTGCATTGGTTTGCATGCGAAAATACTGCGGATTCACATTGTTATTTCCCATTTCTTATGTTTATCTAGGTCTGTGCAACCTGGCAGTATCTTAGAACACGTGCAGCTTATGACTGCGGCAATGCCTGGATCAGGTTTGCGATTTCATGCAAAAATATATTGAACTGACTACTGTGGTAAGTTGCAATCCATAACTGCTGGTATTGAATGAATGGAGTGATGGTTCATGGATAGCGATTACCGACACCTTAAAATTATTCGTCTTAGTGACAAGCTTTTGCAAAATAAAACAGTGACTATGGTATGAAAGGTTGTCAAAGGATTAAGTTGTCTCGAATTCGATGAATTCTTTCGGTTCTCTCCTTTGGTTGGTACACGAGGGCACAGTCTTAAGCTAAGTAAACAGCACACCAGGCTCGAATCCAGAACGCACTTCTTTAGCATCCGTATAGTGAACGCGTGGAAGTCACTTCCCGCAGAACTAATCATGGCAACTTCAGTAATTGCGTTCAAACATGGGCTGGACGAACAGTGGCAGGTGCTCTTCACGGAGCATTACCCCTAAGACTAAATCCTTCCATATTTATGATCAAAAACCACAAAAACATTCGGAAAAACATTTTGAAACACAAAAATGTTTCTTTTTCATTTTTTCGTATTTCTTAAAATAAACTGCTGTCCATCGCCTTTTCATTCGATTGGACATGCAACATGCAATAACTCTCTCACCTTTCGGTGATGAGACCTCTCTCATCTTCCATTCAGAGTTACACACGCATGTTACTTACGAATTAATCCTGGTAGTGGCGGGTGTTTTCAAGCACACCTCCGAAAGAATCTGGGCACTCGTTTCGACTTGGTCGACTACCGCCCTGTGATAGTGATACTGCTACACATGAATAATAAATATTGCAATGAAACATTGCAGGTAACATCTGACTCAAATGGTTTTACGCCAAGACGATCATGCTCATCCAACCTCATCACTGCTCGCGAGCACTAGTGTGCTGAACTTGATCTGGGTCACCCGGTAGTCACTGCCTTCATTGACTTCAGTAAGGCTTTTGACCGTGTTCCATTTCAACGTCTATTGCTCAAGCTCCGTGCTCGTGGTGTGAAGGGACCTGTTCTAACTTGGATTAAAGAATTCCTTGTTGACCGTTACACACAGGTCGAGGTTAACGGAGTCAAATCGCAGGTTACACGTCCAACTTCCGGGGTTCCGCAAGGATCTGTTCTCGGCCCGTTACTTTTTAAAGTATATGTTAATGACCTCCCGACTCATTAAATACGAATTGTCTACTTTTCGCTGATGATCTGAAAGTTTGGGGTACAGTAAGCTCTTCTGCTGATAATACCATTTTTCAGAACGAATTGAACAAATTGCTTGATTGGACGGTACAATGGCAGCTTCCTGTAAACCGACAGAAATGCGCTGTGATGCTTTTGGGGCCAAGCACGCCTGAAGGTGCGTACTTCCTCGGGGATCATCTACTGAAGTGGGTTGATACTGAACGTGACCTGGGTACAATTGTAACTCGGACGCTTAAATCGAAGGAGGATACGAACAGAAAAGCTGCTGCTGCAAACCGCGCATGGTGGGCTATTAGTCGGTCTTTTTCGGTGATTACTCCACAAATGTTCCGCATTCTTTATTCCACATGCGTGAGACCAGTTTTGGAATATGGTTTGCCAGCCACCTATCCGCAAACTAAGGGAGAACGTGACCAGTTGGAAAAATTGCAAAGGCGGGCGACGAAACGAGTACAAGGATTGAAATCAATTCCTTATGTGGAGAGAGTTCAACGCCTCAAACTCATGTCGCTCAGTATTCGGCGTGTGCGCTACGACCTGCTGCTAACTCGTCGCATACTACTGGGAGCTTATGGTGACGAGCTGCGCGAGTTTTTCCCTCTCGTGACGGACTCAAAAACCCGTGGCCATGCTCTAAAGCTTCAAAAGCGAAGGACACTACGCCTACCTCAGGGATTCACGCTCTCAACAAAAATTGTTAACTTGTGGAATGCGCTTCCGGAAGAGGTTATCTCAGCGAGCTCTGAAAACCAATTCAAGCAACTTTTGGATAAGGTGTTGCCTGTAATCACGGCGAAGCTGAACAACACTGGACAGGATTTCTTCAACTGAGGTTCTCCTGGACTAGGTTGCTGATATTAAGAGATGCGGCTTACAAGGGCTTGACCCCCTGCCGTCTATCAAGAAGAAGAAGAAGAAAGAAGAATTGTTTTGGAAAAATTCGCAAACTTCTTGAGCGTATTCAAAAATGTTCATCGACTTGAGCGATTAGCAATACTAATTTTTCCTCGCTGCTCAATATTTCATTTCGACTAGGGAAATAACGAACAGATGGAAAGTGTTTTATTGTCTGCACATTAGCTGCGACATAAAGCTTCGCCCTCTCGTATCCATCCCGATATACCCTGGATAGAACGCGCAAAAAATCGTCCTCCTAATGTGCAACAAGACACTCCTAGAGCCATCATTGTTCATGGAGTACCAGAATGTGACAGCGAAAATGAAACCGAACGTAAAGAACACGATCAAGCCCAATGGCGTTTTCTTTATCAGCATATGAATTGCGAACCAGTCACAACAGTGTCCCTATACCGACTCCCTCGTCCAACCACTTACAATGGAAATTCGCCGCGACTGCTGAAAGTTTGTTTCCTGAGCTCTGAGATGTTGCCTACCGTCCCAAATGCCTGGCGTTATGCTCGTAAAACAGCACCACCGAGTGTCCGAATTTTTCCAGACCAACCTCGTCGAACTCCAGTCACCATCATGGCTGACAGCGCAACGCAAAATCCTGTTACACTAAGCGAAATGTGCTCCCACAACCCTACGCTGGCTACTCCTATCTGATGAGATGATAAGTGATCTTACATCGAATAACTCCTCTGATATTATGCAAAAAATTGATTTAGCCGGCCCTATTCTGGCCGGCCATAACGCTATGTCTGGACTTATTCACCGCAAATACCTAAACTGTGCTTATACAAACACTCAAGGTCTGTTGAGCAAACTCAATGAACTAACGTTCCATGTTTCCACCTGTCCTTATGATATTATTGCACTAACTGAAACTTGGTTGAATGAACGCCACCTTGACAATGAAATTCATATCCCGAACATGAACGTTTTTCGATCCGATAGACCATCGCCTGGCGGTGGCGTAGCCCTTTACGTCAATTCCTCTATTCACTGTACTGAACTTTTTACTTATGTCATGCAATCCTCTGATACTTTAAGTTGCACTTTACAGCTTTCCAGTTTTAAATCAATCATAGTTGTAGCTACCGTATTTTTCGGACTATAAGGCGCACATAAAAACACTAAATTTTACGAAAAAATCGGCAGTGAGCCTTATATTTTGGCGCGCCTTATGTATGAATAGTGTATGTTCATACATAAGGCGCACCAGAATATAAGGCTCACTGCCGATTTTTCGTAAAAATACGGTATTTATCGCCCCCGAGTAATTCTAACCCAGACGATGAACAATTGCTAAGTTACCTAAATCGTGTACTCCTTCAGAGACACACACGCATGTTCTCATCATGGGGGACTTTAATCTTCAAAATTTGTTCAATCTTCCTTATCCAGATGGTCATTTCTGTTCAAAGTTACTAGATCTGTTCCACACACACCCATTGTTCAACCATTCCACTGAACCCACCCGTTTCCTTTCTAATGATACGCCATCTTTACTGGATCTAATTTTGACAGACGATGAACTGATGATTGAATGTGTCGAACGACGTGCACCGCTTGGGCGCAGTGATCATGTATTCTTACATTTCCAGCTAGTCTACTGGGCTGACAAGATTGCAGATAGCTCAGTGTTCACACGGAGGTGGACCGACTACAACAGGTTAAACACTCTTATTCTTAATCAGGACTGGCATTTCAGTACCGACCTCTCAACTGACGATGCATGGTTGAGTTTTTCCTCCCGACTACTACAACTAACTGCTTCATGCACGGTAACTAAAGCTGTTTCACTACGGAAGCACAGGAGAACTCCACTACGTAGCCGCACTCGAAAAGTCATTAGCGAACGGAATAGAGAATGGACCATTTATGTCCACTCCCCTTCCTATCGACAATGAGAACGCTATCGAATGTATCGAAGCCAATCCACGGCTCTCATCCGCGAAGATCGTTTGAACCACCAGTACAAACTTTCTTGTGCCTTTGCTGATAACCCAAAACGGCTCTTCAGCTTTGTCAATCGTTTACGTCATGTCAAACCTGGCATTACAACTTTAGAAACACCGTTGGGCCCTACCCAGACAGCCAGTGAAGCAGCAGAAGCACTACGGCTTTACTATGCTTCGATTTTTGAGCCATCCAGTACATCGGTTTCCGTACCTGTCCACCAAACCCCATCACTTTTCGAACTTTCAGGCATCACTTTTACACCTGCCGCTATTTCCGGCAAGCTCATATCCCTGCGCCCTTCTAGTTCTGCTGGTCCTGATACACTTCACCCTAGAGTTATGCGCGAATGTGCTTCTTCTTTATGCTACCCTTCGACGGACCTTTTTCAGCATCTTTTTTCTCTTGGTTGTGTTCCCGTCCAGTGGAGGTGTGGATCCATTTCTCCTATCTACAAGGGTGGTTCACGCTCTGATGTCAGTAACTATCGCCACATCACCCTATTGTTCGTGGTGTCCAAATTATTATTATTATTACACAAGTCTTTACAGACGTTGTGCCAACAAGTATGTATGTATGAAAGCACAAGCCTGATCCAGGCAAAGTGCCGCACAGTCACAGACTGCACGTGGGCTAAGATACTGTCAGGTTGCCCAGGCCTAGACAGATATGACGATGATTCAAATGGCATCATGCAAACTGCATGTAGTCAGTTCAAACCTTGGTTTCGGATCTGAAGCTTCTTGAGGAACCTCAAGAAACGTACATTTCGAAGCTCGAAACCTTTGCTGAAGTAGCTAGTTTTCTTATCTAGACTATACTCAACCAAACAAAGACCCCATTAAGACCAAAAAGGCGAAACCATTGCCTTTCAAAACTTTCTCAAAACAAATTAGAGAAAATCGAGGAAGAAATACTACATCAACTAAAAGGTTCGCGCACTCTCTCGAGAAGTTTTTCATTCGCGGATGATGTGAAAGCGCAAGCCTAATTCAGACAAAGTGCCGCACGGTCAGAGACTGCACGTGGGCTGAGATACTGTCAGGTTGCCCTAGCAAAAGTAAAGTAAAGTTGCCCAGGCCTAAACAGATATGAAAATAGAAAGAGAAAGGAGCGGTTGATATCTTAGTCAGCTGGTCATTACCTATAAATGAGGCGAAGTCAGTTTTCATGCGCATAGGCTCGCTTTACACGGCTTGGGAACGCTTTCTGGGAAGTAAGCTTATTTGAGCGGTGAAAGTCAACCTGGTTATGGATTCCTTGAAGTCGGAGGCGGACACTTGTTAAAAAATAGACAGCGCTACCAGGATGCTCTGGGACATTCTGCGTTCAGTTTCGGACCTGTCGCAGCACTTTTTTCCTCTTGGTGTGTTCCGCCAGTGAGGTTTGATCCATTTCTCCCATCTAACAAGGGTGGGTTTCACGCTCTGAATGCAGTACTATCGCCACATCACCCTATTTGTCCCGTGTGTCGCCAATTTATTATGTATATTTTATGTATTATTATTATGGATTATTATTATTAGTAGGATTATTATAGTATATATAGTATTATTATTATTTATTATTTATTATATTAGATTATTATTAGTATTATGATTATTAGTAGGTATTATTATTCTTATTATTATTATTCTGATTATTATATAGGATGAGTATTACACAAGTCTTTACAGACGTTGTGCCAACAAGTATGTATGTATGAAAGCACAAGCCTGATCCAGGCAAAGTGCCGCACAGTCACAGACTGCACGTGGGCTAAGATACTGTCAGGTTGCCCAGGCCTAGACAGATATGACGATGATTCAAATGGCATCATGCAAACTGCATGTAGTCAGTTCAAACCTTGGTTTCGGATCTGAAGCTTCTTGAGGAACCTCAAGAAACGTACATTTCGAAGCTCGAAACCATTGCTGAAGTAGCTAGTAAAGTAAACTTGCCCAGGCCTAAACAGATATGAAAATAGAAAGAGAAAGGAGCGGTTGATATCTTAGTCAGCTGGTCATTACCTATAAATGAGGCGAAGTCAGTTTTCATGCGCATAGGCTCGCTTTACACGGCTTGGGAACGCTTTCTGGGAAGTAAGCTTATTTGAGCGGTGAAAGTCAACCTGGTTATGGATTCCTTGAAGTCGGAGGCGGACACTTGTTAAAAAATAGACAGCGCTACCAGGATGCTCTGGGACATTCTGCGTTCAGTTTCGGTCATTGCCCCACAGATGTTTCGGAAGTTCCGCTCAGCGCACGTCCGTCCTCTGTTATAATATGGGCAACCCGTTGCATTTCCTCACTCTAATGGCGAACGTGACGCCTTGGATAGGGTACAAAAGAGGGGACTAAGATGGTTCATGGTGTGCGCCACCTCGCGCACGAGGATCTTGCTGAAACTTTACCTCTATATAACTGCGAAGTGGAATATTTGATCTGCTCCTGACACGCTAAATCCTTCTCGATCAATATGGTAACGATTTTCTCCGTTTTTTCCATTAGTAGGTGAATCGAGGACTCGTGGACCTCACCTTGAATTGCAGAAACCTAGAAGGTTCGAACTGAGTAATGCCAACACTACCCACGCGTGTGGTGAACATTTAGAACTCGCTACCGAATGAGCTCCTGTCTCTCCCATCAGAACAGCAATTGAAGACCGTGTTGGATCAGTATTTATTGAGACGTATGGAAAAGGTCCCAAAAGTGATGTAGTGATGGTACTCTACTCTCAGGGCTTGCCTTATCAGCAGAAGTCACCCATGTTTATTACTGTGAAGAAGCTCAAAGTATTAGTTAGAGAGAGATAATGAGATTCGAATTTGGTTACGGCTTTGTGCATATGGAAGTTATACGGATGAAAATTTTCTTGATTGTAGCCCTGAATGTAATTCAATATTAACGCCGCGCTCACTCGAACTTGTGGAAATTTCGCCTATTTTCCGATTTTTTTATTTCCAAGTTTTTCTTTACTTGTCTATTACACCTTTCGGCTCCAAAGTATAAATATTTTCTTTATTTTAGCCTTTCAAATATTTTTATATTTCGAAATTTAAATGAATGGCATCTTACGATTTCTGTGCACACGATCCATTGTATATATCTCTCTGGTAGGTTACCATCTGCTTTTAATCCATACATAGCGTTATTCCTCACCGAGCATTTTTCTATCCCGTTTACCGAATTCTATTTCACCGATCCTCGAGGCTGCTCAGTCGGATGCAGCTAATTTGATAACTGATATCAAACATGTAATTTATCATTTTTTCAACCGAACTTCTAATCAGACACTCAATCCCACTCCCAAACCCTTCAAAGATTTAGTTCGTTATCAATTTAGCTCCGGTGGAAACGACCTTTCTTAGTCACACTTGTTTCGGCGTGCACTAATGCGCAAGTGGACGCCACCGAAAAGGAGTTGCAAGACGATCCTCTGGGTCCCATCTATCCCGCCCGACGATTGGGTAACTCGATTCATTTGTCGATGCAGATTGTTTCAGCGTCTTTAGTTTCACCTAGCCAACACCGAATTGCGATGATTGTTGAAATGATCCACACAGCTAGCCTTATACACGATGATTTGTTGGATTCCGCTGACCATCGACGTGGGATGGAAACTACCTATAGAACCTTCGGTCACAAGGAGGTTTGTGTTTTATCTTTTCATTGTTTATCTTTTTTCATCTCGGTATTGTGTTGATGTTTTCACTGTTTACTATACCAGTTTCTCGTGTCTTGAAATGAGATGTGCCAGTTTGAGCTAGTCTGTCTTATGCTCATCTTCAGTTTCAATCTAGAGGATACACAGTTGTACAATGCTTTTGCTTGATCACTAAACCGGACTGAATTGAATCATACAGCTAACTAGTTGAACCTAAGCTATTACTGCGGTTTCGTTGTTATTCTTGCTTTCTCCATTCTCTGTCTAGACCGGGGTAACTTGTTTTGATTCATATAGCGTGATACTACTTGATTATCTACTCCAAAATAAAACAGCTATAGCTCATGGGATCCCACTCCACCTTGGTCTTACATACAAGGCAATGGGGCGACATAGGTTCGCAATTATCGGTGGTCAGTGACGGGCACTTGCTTACTCAAAGATCCTATTGCCCCGTTGTTTGTGCTTTTCACTCGTTCGTCATCCATTCATTATCCTGGAATAGAGATAAGTGGTGGTGACTTTTTATGTAATTAACATTCATCGCATCATGATGAGTAAATTAATAGTTTTATGGTCTATGTATGGCGTTTGGATTACACAATACGTTATTTTATCTTGTTCCAACGAAACTAGTTATCTTTCAGATGTATGGTATGGTATGAAAGCACAAGCCTGATCCAGGCAAAGTGCCGCACAGTCAGGGACTGCCCGTGGGCTAAGATACGGTCAGGTTGCCCAGGCTTAGACAGATATGAGAGAAAAATAGAACAGGAAATGGTAGTGAGACTCCAGCCTGTTTCAGCATGCAGCTTACTACCTGTGGCCAATCAATTTAGCACGGTTTTAGGCACACAGCACAACGTACTGCACGATTGCACATCCGTGCGAGTTGATACAATTGTGTAGAGTTTAGTTTAAGCAATTTTTTAACATTGCACCGAGATAGTTCGAACTCGAGGTTCGTCGATGGAAATGCGCACGATTGACCGTCATACCGAAAGAGGTAGCATTTCATTAAGCTTCGAATGGTCCTTATCGTCATATTCTTACTTCGCTTGTTAAATTTTCTCTCTTCACTCAAACCGCTCGACAGTGTCTACCCATATACCATTTTAATGATCGTTTAAAACGTGAAGTTAATACTCGTTCGTTAACCAGTGTCCAGCTACGATGCAGTAGTTTGCATTGCGTTTTTCAGGAATTACAATTACATTTTGATAATACGGCGTACGCTAATCGTCATCATCATCATCATCATCAAAGACAGCAATACACCGGTAGCACGTACCGAATTCTTAACTGCCATACAACCATGAAAAAGTAAAATCCTAAAAGATGGGGAAGGGTGGGACTTAAATTGCTACGGCTTCTATAGAAGAGTAAGCACAAACAAACTGGGGAGAGGTGCCCACACCTGGAATGGAACATACATTCAAACAAGTTTCGTGAACGAGTAGAGCGAAATCAGCACGGCAGCTTCCTTGCGGCTTTCACTGTCATGCACCATAACAAGCTTTTCTCGTCACTCCGCT
>JACCGJ010009491.1:0-17236 GCA_013407085.1 Atriophallophorus winterbourni | reverse complement strand
AGGTCAAATAAGTGGTGGTGGGTTGACTACTACTTAATCATGTTCCCTGTCCTGACAATCACACTTGGTCTGACGAAGCTTCTGTGTCAGAAGGAAAAGTTATCGTTTCGTTAACTCGGTTTCATTCACAACGCGAAACTCTGATTGACGTGCTTTGAATGGTGGTCTAAGTTCAAATCGTCACCAAAAACAGACGGCCTGTTATAGTTGGCAAACCCCATCACATTAGATGGTGCACACGTGATAGTACAAGGTAGTAGCTGCTCACCATCAAAGCTATTGCCCACAATGGTGGGCGGTCTTCCTGCGAGCATCCTCTTGCGTAGTGTGCATTGGGGTGGTGAGAATATATCGTTTTGATACACGGCAGTGGCAACCGTAATAAATCTGTCGTACTGATGGCATTGTACTCGTGTACAAATTTCATTGAACGTGCTTCATTCGATGTGTTACACCATGTAACGTGTATATATGGTTATTCTTCAACAAAGTTCGTCTTATCAATGTAATGCCGTTCAGACAATGATTGATCGTCGTTCAGTATAAAATCGTTGTAGCTGCTTGAATTTGAAAGCCGATCGGTGAATGCCAACCGTGGATGTACGTCGTGGGCGCATGATGAGTGCACATGAACAACAAGTCTCATTTATGAAGGTCAATCTCAATAGCAGTGTTCACAGTTTTTGACGGTGACCTTTGCATGAGGTCGGTTTGATCTACGTTTAGCGGCCAAGAGCTATATCTTCTATTTTCTCAGCTTGAACAGGGCGCGTCACACTTTGCTTCTGGAGTTAATTCTTCTTACATTTTAACGCTAATGTCAAGCGCCTCCACATCCCCTCGCAAACGTCTTTGCGCCGACAGTTCGGCTTGCTTACAGATTAATTTCTTGCTTTTAACTCTCCTGGGACTAGATTGCTCTCCATTCTATGCACATGACCTAGCCGTAGTAAAGTGAATATGCTCATTAGGCAGCTTTAGCAAGCACTTCTCCATTCTTTTACTTTGTCTGTTCATGATAGGTTCAATATATGATTTGGATGATTTGTTAATCGAAGGCAGTCAGCTTCCATTACTATCTTTAACATGATCACATCGCAACAAATCAGAATAAACATCCGCTAGAATGATTTGGTGGAAGGCAAGTTGTGATAGCACATCGAAAATCTTCTAGTAAGAAATTTACAAATGTGATTAGTGTTATTGTACATAGTTAAAAGCAGCCTATAGATCTGAACGCACAGGAAGCAGTTAGTTTCAATCTAAACCGGAGACAGATATGGTGAAGAGTTTTACATAGACAAGCAAAACCACATTATTCGTTCGAAAACCTAAACCAATCAAAGTCTTGCCGCTACGTGTACCACGAATAATGTATAATTCAGGTAAATCAACTAAAGCTATGCGTTATGATGAAGGTTTATAAACCTCACTTAAACAAAACTCTGATTTAAAGGCTAAGTATGAATCAGATACATAATCTAAACTATGTCTCGTTAACCCTAACCTTATCAATCATTCCTACCAAAACCTTAATTGTATTTGGATTGATAACGGCAAACTCCTTACTGTGAAAACCTAAATGTAATGCCTCTGTAGATATTACTTCTTACCTCTTAGCATAACGCTACTGGTTCACATGTTTTCAGGATGTATTTTCAAATTAATTGGGATTAGTTATAAACTACTCATCAGGACCGTGCTGCTCCAAACTTCGAGTGAAATTTCGCCCAAAGGATGCACTTGACTCGAGGTTCGCTTTCATTAGATCTCATCAGCAGTGCATATCGCTACGTCGATACGAATTTGAACCCGGACCCGATGCGTTAACCAATCAGCTGGTCCGCCCAGTTGATTAGGATGGATGTATCCCGCAAGTACAGAAGCGATTAATTTATCGATTTTCGATAAAATCAATCTCATTGTGCGAATATGTTTCCAACCATCATGCATTTTGAGAGATTAGTAAAATGAAGGCACGTTACCAGAATTTAGATGGAGCTTTAGCATACGAGAGTTTGGAATATTGAGTAAAATGCGAGGCTCAATTTCACGTTCAATTCTCGGACAAATACTGAGTGGTTTGCGTTTTTGAAATATCGTAGATAATCATGTTCTATGCTGAGTTGCAGCCATTGCGGATAACCTCTCGCTAGACACGTAGATTTACTAGCGGATTGGCAGTGTAGCTGTCATTCTGTCCCGTTTGAACTCTCGTGTTCGGGGTAACCGCAAGCTGACTGTAAAGACAACGATGATGGTATACAGCGCATGCGTACTAAACGCTTTACTGTACGGCATTAAAACCTGGACCACACACGGAAGACACGAACGGAAGCTGAATGCTTTCCATGTACGAAATATCCGTCGTATCTTGAACATATCGTGGATGGACAGAGTGACTAACGCTGAAATACTCTCAAAAGCTGGTCTACAGAGAATGTTTACCATATTACGACAGCGCTGCCTGCAGTGGCTTCGTCATGTCTACAGAATGGAAAATGGTCGTATTCCTGAAGATCTACTGTATGGTGAGTTGCAATTAGAAAGTCGACCATTGCGGTACAAAGACGTTTGCCAAATAGATATGAAAGCTCTTAGCATTGACCCCGCTAGTTATGAAGAACTTGCTCTTGACCGCTCATTTTGTAGGCATTGTGTAAAGCGTTTTTTGCAAGCTGGGGAGGAGCAGATGAAGCTCTTGGCTACTGAACGCAGATCACGCAATCGGTGTGCAACTGACGCCCCACAATCAAGTTCTGACTATCGTTGCAAGCGCTGCGGGAGAGATTGTTTCTCCTGAATCAAAAAGATGTAGAACATGAAAACTCATGCGACTGTGATTTACATTCATGGTCGACATCGACCGAAGGAGGTCAACAACATATTGATTTGACTGGAGGAGAAAGGAACGTCAACTCAATCCATTTGCAATAAACGGAAACGGTTATATTAAGTGATAATGACAGCGAAGACAAAGGATAATTGAAATTAAACACTATCCTACGTTACACAGATTAGATGGAACACAGTTTGTTTTCGAGAGGAAAGTGCAATAAAGAAAATGGTATGCAGTGGACAACATCCAAATGACAGTCAGGCGTTAGTGGTGCAAATTCAACACATAAAAAATGGCTTTGAACGAAGATACACGTCTAAATATTCTTCGAATCCCGTAGACATATAAATTTGGCCAGTCGTTCTTGTTTTCGAAAGATTACATCCTTCAACGACTTGTTTGTCACAATGTAGGCGACCGGATCCAAGCCGCACTTTATGACTGCGATCCACATTAACAGGATGAAATCGCTCTGTGTCAACGTCCAGATGTCGAAGGCAAAGAACGTGTAACTGAGAGCCAGCGGTAAAACGAAAATCATGAACAACACGGCTTGTGCCAGCATTAGCCACATCGTGCCTACATCGTTGATCGCTTCCTTGTGTATGTCTAACCAGGTCGTTTCAGGTTCATCTCCCTCAGACTCGATAGACTGCCCGCTGGAATCTTGGTAGGTATTGCTTGTGGCAACAGAACTTGAGTCTTCGTTGCACCCATTGGAACCGTCTGTTCTCGATTCTTCCGCTACGAGGTTTGCCGCATTTTTATCGGCTTTTCTCCATCGGAACAGCATCAGACATGTATAAATGATTATTTGATAGACTTGGTTAAAAGTATATTGCCGTGGTGACCAAGAGAGAGTTGTTGTAAATTGGAACTTGTTAATTTCGCAGCCTTTTCCTGTTGTCTTTTCTTCCTCAATTTTTAGCATAGTCCACGCAGGTTTGGGTAATTACTTAGCGACTCACAATCAGCCAACGTGTATAATGAAAAACAGGCACATTCGCAAACGACGGATTTGTAATCCTTTGGAAAAATACTTCGGAGTAACTATGGCAATGTATTGATTGACCAGCAGGGATACAACGGAATAACCCGAAGCTGTCAACAAGATTAGCATGATCTCAACCATTCCAACGCAGGTCTCTGCGAAATAGGCCCATTGGTTCGCATTTGAATGGACTGCGGTGAAGAGCGCCAAATTTAAAACGAGTAACATGTCAACGACGGCCAAATGACACACGAAGGAGCTGGAAAGCTTTTTCCGCTGTGGGTTCAAACGTAGAAGGAGGATTATGGTCAAATTGGCCAGCATTGTCCAGAGTGTCCAGATTGTTTTTAATGTAAAACCAAAGGTGGATAGTGGAGTATCAGTGGATGTGTTCAGTGTTGAGTAGTTCATGATTGCACTTGGTCCGGAATATCAACAGCGTAGGTACCAATCGTGAGGCTTCGTTAATAAGCTCGATGACAAATGATAATTCAATTAGAATTATATTCTGTAAATGAAATTCACATGAGATTATCACAGTAGCAGATTTAAAATAGAATGTTATATAATGAATTTGACAAGTAGATAGCTATATAAAACATTTAATTTGCTTGTGGTTGAGAAAGTTTATTACAAACATATCCATTTACTGCCGTAGGTCTTTTTGTCGTGCTTTGGTTTTTCTATTTTCTTTCTCTTTTCGTCTAGGCTTGGGGCCGTCTGCCAGTTATCTTCGCTCACGTGGATTCTCTGGACGCGGCACTATGCTGGATAGGCTTGGCATCATACCACATACGGACTATAATAAGCCAAGAGGCTTCATACGTATTGACGCTTAGAATAACACCTGGTCACAGGCATCCGCCTAAGTAACAGGCATGTTTAACCCCTAGCATTCATCCATCACAACGCTAAAGCCTGCAGTTGCACAAATCATAAATCACTGTATAAGGAAGGGTGATAATTGTGTCAAGTCCATCAAGTTCATGTTGTGTTCCATTGCGTTGTTTGGACAAGCTTCAAATACACTCAATGGCCTTTGGCACTCGCATCTTCTTTGCAGATTGTGTCCCAATTTTTCATTGAAATCAACCTTTCCAGCGCTTAGCAAATTCATCCAAGTATCCCACAACGAAAAACAATTAGTTAATTAGTCAAAAACGTCCATTATGCTCAAATTTCGTTAAAACAACCTTGCCCCTTTGAGCAGCGATTGACTAGACTCGGAGAGTGCCCTCTCGAGGGCAGGCTGACCTGATCCTGACGTACCGAATAATCACCTCTTTGAACTCGGTTCCAATCTCCCAACCCGCAGTCACATTTTGACCCTTCAATTACCACATTCTGCATTAAACTGTCGCCGGTGCTTTTACACAGTCCACGTATGTTTTCTATGGAACAGTTTACCGCCAGAAATTGTATCCTCAAACAAACGCTACGAACTGTACGTTCATTAATACTCTGTTGTCTCCAGTTGACGAAAATCCCACATTGTTTCCGTTTTATACGCGCACTTGGGAAAAACGTTTTCCTAAACATACACATTCGCTCGATATTACTTCACTCCATGTCATTCTTGGAATAACTTTTACTTCTCCGTTGAAACACATCAACGCAATCAGGAAATTACGATTTGTTTAAATTTTGTGATCATATCCAGTGGTATTGTAGGGCTATTTACTTTTTACATAATAAATCTACAATCGTGACGCTTTACTATTCAGCTGTTTGTACAGCTGTTACGTGATCTGATTGGTCATTAATATCACTTCAGACTATCGCCATATTGAGCTCGTTTTATGGATCACCTTTCCCAAGATGATGTCATTCAACCTGCTCTCGTGCAATTTCTTCGAAACCAGAATTCGTAGGGGTTTGCGATCGTTGTCGTAAGCATTTTCGGCACGTTCTGCGTATGTGTTACGATAGAGGTTGATTTACTGCATATTATTCGAGGGCTGTGACTAGTCACATTTATCTGGTCATGGAGTACTTAATTGGTGGTGATTTGAAAACGCTTCTTCTGATTCTGGGTTACCTTCGTGAGGTTCCCACTGCTATTTATACGGTGGAAATTAGCATCGCTTTGGAATATTTGCACTCTCACGGATACATCCATCGTGACCTGAAACCAGGTAACATTCTCATTACAGCCACGGGACATTCAAAATTAACGGACTTTGGATTGTCCACATTGTCGTGGAATCGTCGTATGTTGAATTTGCTTTTAGCTCATGTCTTTTCAACAAACCTCACTGGTTCTTGGGTTCCAAGGTTGTCACGACCGGGGCGCTTTTGGGGATAAGCTCCTAATTCCAAAAATGCTGCAATGGCCCGCGTCTCATATAGCCTCTGACAACCACGTCCAGCTCCTGGCCTGCACGCGTGGTCCTGTGTGACCCGGCGGAACTGCTTCTACTGACAGGAGAAAGGGCGAAGGCGGCTGACTGGCGCCTCAAATCCAGCATGCTTCGGGCAGGTGGGGCTCGTTAGTCCATAAAGGCGGCCCACGTAGGGGAAAGAAAACCCTAATTTCAAACCTCCACTGCTTTGTAGCTACATCCATTCATGCAAAAGGCTTCAAGAGTCAATCGGAGTCCCGTTAGGCAGTCCGAAGTTAATTCAACTTCGTCCTGCCAGCTCCTGCGATGGCATCGTTGTCCAAACGTATCAGCCTAGCTGTTCCTCTGGTTCCAGCGGTGCCGTGGAGAGGGAGCACTTGCTGCATGGCCAACAGCTAGGTCTCCATATTGAACTGCCCTGGCGTACATTTCAACGCACCAATGGAGAGGACACTTCATTCCGCTTCTACGGAAAATAACACGGGAAGCAGCAGATACCGGTTAAAAGCTATGGCTCGACTGGCGTAGAGCTAAGCGCCTGGGGCTGCTTTCGACGGTGGGAGAGACTTCCAGGACTCATTGGTCGGCTACCGCTCGCCTCAAGCTGGGGAGCCCCCAGTCAATAATGTGCCGTCTCGCCACGGTCTGCTATCCTTATTGGGTGCATGGCGATTAGGAATCAACCGACAAGCAGACTGTATTTTTCCGCACCAGCGAAACGAAATGCCAAACAACAAATGTCAGTTCTGGAACTTGGAACCTGGAACGTCCGGTCCATGCTTCCAGGATTTCATAACGACGTCTCGAATATCAGAGGCGTTAGGAAGTCCGCCGTGATTAACAACGAGCTAAAGAGGCTGAATATTGACGTGGCTGCCCTACAAGAGACGCGCTTACCAGACACTAGTAAGCTAACAGAAAGTGATTACACATTCTTTTGGAAAGGAAGAGGTTCCGATGAGCCTCGACTGCATGGAATTTGGTTTGCTGTGCGAAACGACATATTAAAAGCAACAGAACCGAGCAGCAGCTGAAGCGAACGGATTTGGACTTTAAATCTCAGGTGCATTACTGGTACCATTACGCTGGTCAACGTTTATGCACTGACGCTCTCTGCGACGCCTGCTGAAAAAGACGCTTTTTATCATAACCTCACAGCTGTCCTGAAGAACATGCCACAAAAAAACTGTGTAGTGGTATTGGGTGATTTCAATGCCAGAGTTAGTGCAGATTACGAGTCTTGGCAAAACTGTCTCAGAAGGTTCGGTGTAGGTAAAACCAATGAAAATGGGCAACGCCTTTTAGAATTGTGTACACAGTTCACTCTTTGTGTCTGTAACACTTTCTTTCAAACGAAACCACAGCATAAAGTCTTTTGGAAAAATCCTCGCTCTAAGTTTTGGCATCAGCTCGATCTTATTCTTGTTAAGCGAACCAATATGAGAAGCGTGCTCCTCACCAGATCATATCAAAGCGCAGAGTGCGACACCGATCATTCACTGGTCTGTGCAAAACTGAAGCATCCTCACACCAGATTTCACCACACCAAATTGTCTGCTAAGCCTAGGATAGACGTCACTCGCATGTGCAAACCTAATCTAACTGCGAGATTCGCAAAAGCCTTCACATACGAGTTCAACAAGACAACCCCACTTGAATCTGCTTCAGAAAACTGGAAATTGATAGAAAGCTGCATATGCCGGGTCGCACTTTCCACGTTCGGTCCGAAGAAAGCTCGAACGAGCGACTGGTTCGAAGCAAACGCTTCTGAGATGACTGCTGTGATGGATGAGAAACGCTCAGCATTCTTGAGGTTCAAAGGTATGCCAACAGATGAAAACTTAAGTCTTCTAAGAGCAGCTAGAAATAAGGTCCAACAGACTGCAAGGCGATGTGCAAACGACTATTGGACTGAAGTTAGCCTTAATATCCAAAAAGCTGCGGATACCGGAAATTTTCACGGTAAGTATGATGGGATCAAGAGAGCCATTGGCCCAAACAAACTTAAAACAGATCCTATTAAGTCTGTATCTGGTAAGCCGATTGTCGACAAATCTCAACAGAAGGAAAGATGGGTAGAGCACTTTTCCTCTCTCTACTCTAGGGACAGTACGGTTCTACCGCATGAACTTGAAAATGTCGAACGGTTGCCGACCATTGAATATCTAGATACCCCTCCTACTCTTGATGAGCTCAATAAGGCAATCGACCGCTTAGCGATTGGAAAGGCGCCTGGTGATGACGGAATTCCACCTGAGCTCAAATAAATGCGGTAGAGCAGCATTATTACAGCCTCTTCACCATTTGCTTCTTCAGTGCTGGCAGGAGGGGGTGTCCCACAAGAGATGAGAGATACAAAGATCATCACGCTATTTAAGAATAAGGGTGACAGAGGCGACTGCAACAATTACAAAGGAATCTCCCTTCTGAATGTTGTAGGCAAATTGTTTGCTAAAGTCTTACAGATCCGGCTGCAAGTTTTAGCTGATCGAATTTACTCTGAATCTCAATGTGGCTTCCGCAAGGAAAGATCAACCGTTGACATGATCTTCTCCCTGAGACAACTTCAAGAAAAGTGTCGGGAACAGCGTATGCCATTATACGCTGTTTTTATTGATTTAACTAAGGCATTCGAATACGTCAGCAGGGAGGGTCTTTTCAAAATGCTTGATCTGATAGGCTGCCCCCCAAAGCTGCTCAGACTCGTTATTTCGTTCCACTCAGGCATGAAAGGCTCAGTTCATTTTAACGGTTGCAGTTCAGAAGCATTTGAAATTCGCCAAGGCGTCAAACAAGGGTGTGTGCTCCCACGCTGTTCGGCATTTTCTTTGCTCTGCTTCTGAAGCACGCATTTAGGACGAAAACAGAAGGCATTTACATACGCACGCGAAGTGATGGCAAGCTTTTCAACCTGAATCGGTTGAAAGCACAAACCAAAGTACGGGATGTGATAATCCGTGACCTGTTGTTTGCCGACGATGCAGCCTTTATTGCTCACTCTTAAGAGAACCTACAGTCGCTGATGGACTGTTTTTCGTCGTCATGCAAAGACTTTGGTCTAACAATCAGCATGAGCAAGACCAAAGTCCTTGGTCAAGGGACTGTATCGCCGCCAATCATCACTGTTGGAAACCGTCAGCTCGAACCAGTACATCATTTCACATATCTTGGTTCAAACCATTGCGGACACCCTCTCGCTAGTACACGGGATTGATAAGCGATTAGCCTAGCAGGCTGTCATTTTGTCCCGATTGAACTCTCGTGTTTGGGGTAACCGCAAGCTGAATGTAAAGACAAAGACGATGGATTACAGTGCGTGCGTACTAAATGCTTTACTATACGGCAGTGAAACCTGGACCACCCACGCAAGACACGAACGGAAGCTGAATGCTTCCCGTCTACGAAGCATCTTGAACATATCGTGGATGGACAAATTGACAAACGCTGAAGTGTTTCAAAAGCTGGTCTACATAGCATGTTTACCCTATTATGTCAGCGCCGCCTGCGGTGGCTTGGTCATGTCTATAGAATGGAAAATGGTCGTATTCCGAAAGATATACTCTGCTGTGAGTTTCATTTAGGAAGTCGACCATTTGGCAGACCGCACTTGCGGTACAAAGATGTTTGCAAAAGAGATATGAAAGCTCTTGACATTGAACCCGCAAGCTGGGAAGAACTTGCTCGTGACCGCTCACTTTGGAGGCATTGTATAAAGCGTCGTCTGCAAGCCGGGGAGGAGCAAATTTAGCTCTTGGCTTCTGAATGCAGATCACGCCGCCGGCGTGCAACTGATGCAATACAGCAGAGTTCTGACTATCGTTGCAAGCGCTGCGGGAAAGATTGTTCCTCCCGAATCGGACTGTTTAATCATTCAAAAAGCTGCGAAACATGAAATTCATGCGATGCGATGTACATCCATGGTCGACATCGACCGACGGAGGCCAACAACATTCGAGGGCTAACAATTTGTGCACTTAGCTAGTAAAAAATCCCATTCCTAATTATCGTCTTCAGATCATGGGTATTCGCTTTTATGCTTTTTGCTACTCCCGTGCCACATCAGTAAAGTTTTACAAGGTTAAAGATTCCTTTGTTCTCGTTGACACATGATGTTTGCCAGTACGAGATGTATGAATTATATATAAAGAATAAAAAGTTGATTATATATTATTGAACTCATACTCAGCTAAATGCGATGTATGATATATTCTAATAAAAACTTTGAGCAATATGTCACAATCGATATTCATTGTACCAACAGTAAAGTTAGAAGTGATCTGTCTTGCTTTAAATATCAATTTGTTAATGCTTCAAAATAAGGTCACAACTTTCTAGGAAACCTGTTGCAAGATCAATGATGCGTGTAAAGTAAACATTTCGACTGAGCTCGACTGGTTCAAAAGGAGCATACTCAGCTAGCTAAGACTAATTTTCTGACGATTCCCGCTAAATTCTTTAGAAGAGGGACTCAACACATACGTACACTCAGCGGTGGACTATACATTGTAATCTTGGGAACCATGGTATGAAAAAGATGTGACGCTCCTCTAGATGATTTACTAGATTGTAGGACGCTCCATTTGAGCAGCGGTGGTCGTAAGCACTCTCGATTGAGAGTGTATCCGACCTAATTTGACCCACAGAATTACCCTTACGAGATAATACGCTTTCAAGCAACTATAGAAATTTGTTTCTAGTCTAACTAAACGCATTCATAATCACATCCTTCAGATACAACAATACCTCCTTAACTATCGTTGGTATGTTTATTTACTTCGTGTATGTTTTCTCTGGAATAGTTTAACCCACTACCCGTCATACTTGGGATTCATTTTAATCCATCTTCAGACCACACAATCAAAACATTAGAATATGATTTATTTTTATATATTACACGTATATTCGATGCGCTTTGTTTGACTACAAATTTTGAATCTTGAATCATGAATAGCCAGCATAGATTCTACTTACCGCCTGAGTGACAAGATATTCCGAGCTGTGTCGAAAACTTGTTCCAATGTATGCTTATATAATAATTACAACACATTGTTAAAAACGAAGGCATCAGTTTGACCTTTAGTCGTGGCCATTTATCTCAGGACTGGTTTGTTTTAATGAGTTTGAAGTAAGACGTACATCGACATAATTTAATTTAAAAAACATATCGCCCAGAATGTGGACGGCCTCATTACTTGGGTTATTTAATCAAAGCAATGGTTTGCTACAGTCGGTTAACACTTGGTATTTTTTTAAACGCATCTAAATCGTTCAAAGCAATGGGATTCCAATTAAAACGCACATTTGGTGGACATGCTGATTTAAACTTACCATAGTCTATGTTTAGAATCTGATTATTGTGATTATGTATAACCTGTATTAAACCCAGAATTGACCATCAAAATAAGCAACTGATCAAGTAGTATATTCGAATATTGCGCAACTTATTAATAATAGCGTATTATAATATTTACATGAATAAACACACAGTGGTGGTCCATAGTACAATTACCATAAACATCGCAGTTTGGGAATGATCCTGGGTTTCTATTATCCTGAGTCGGCTTGTCCATCAAGCGTTCTATTCTTCTCAACACTGTTTCAAAATCAGTGTTTTTAGAGGTATCTAGGATAGTAGTGTTATGATTTTCAATGCATCCAGAATCGAACACAGCATTCCTGTATATCTGTAGATAATTTGATCCACATGACGGCGATGCATTGAGCCATCATCAAGGTCTATTATTTTTACCATGCATTTACCGATATTGCGAGCAAGATATCAAAACATGGTCGGAATACATTACCACAACGAAACGAAACTTCAGCTGATCCAAGACCCAGCTAATTTTATCTCAGGGATCTTGATTTGCATAACATAGCTGGAGTTTGTCCGGTCGTTACATGAGTACAATACGGATATTGCAATAATAAATTGTGAATGAATCAATCAGGTTCTTCAAATGAAGTTAGTGCACAAGAACTAATCGCTCGTACGTACCCAGGTGCAGTGAACAAATGTCGACAACCCAAGCAATATACCCATTTTGTAACACATGCATTAGAAAAATGACTGTCCTTGTCACTAACAAATGCAATAGCTACTCCTTCGCGGCTGAATAATTTCCGCAGAGTAAGTATAGTGAAACTTGAATATCGTTTTTGCGAGAAAAAGACTTCAGGCTATTTTGACTAGAAATCAATCAAAACCAATGTATAGTACTCGTTTAAAAATGGTCCACAATAATCCACATGAATGTGTTGCCAAGCTTCGCATGCCAATTGCCATGGTTTCCATTTGGATTGTTTTCGGAAAACTTCATGCTGACAAGCTTCACATGAAATATTAATTCTACGTATGTCTGCGTCTATTTCAGGCTACCAGCATAATCTTCTGGCTAGAGACTTCATCTTTTCGATGCGAGATGTTCATAAGGCAAATCACTCAATATGACTTCAAGCAATTTTAGGAGGAATAACAATTCTATGATTCAAGCACAATAAACCATCAGGTGTCAACGCGAGTTTATCACTTTTGATGGAAATTTTCTCCCGATTTTCGAAATCCATTCTTGCTTCAAAACAGTAAAAATAGCTCAAATGTAAGGTTTTGTGTCACGAATTAATAGATGACGACTGACAGGAAGTGGTTCGGATGATGTGAAGGTTATCCACATGCTCTGTGTTAGCATTTCGATATTCAATAGCATAATAATAAGCGCTGAGTGCTATACTCCATCTTCGAACCATTGCGGCAACACGTTCGAAATAGATTTACTACGATCGTGTATGAAATCTTAAGGGCTTTATGTCAGTAACAATGGTTAAAACGATGACCAAACAGAAATGGTGCAAACGTTGAATGGCACAATAAAGGCTAAGTCTTCACGTGTGTTTGAGCATGACTGTTCTCGGCAATTATAAACCGTGAGATGTGAAAATTGCTTGATGTCCATGTTGCTCAAGGAAAACACCTATACCATCAAGGAAAGCATCAGTAATTACAAAGGAGTGATTACTGGGATTTAATGAACGAAGAACTGCGTTTGAGTTTAGAAAGGATAATATGCTGCGTAAACAATGTTCTTGTTCATCAGTTCATGCAAAATGTTCTCTATATTGCAGTGAAATAATGGTGAAGCTTTTGGACTGAAGATTGGAATGAACCTTGAATAGTATTGCAATGCACCGAAAAGAGTTTTCAATTGTGTCATGTTCTTTGGAGACTCAGCATTGGTCATTACCATGAACGATATATTCAATGCATTCAAAACAGAAAACAAACACTTTTTTGGATCAGCAGTAACATATTTAGAAGTGAATCTACGAAACAGTTCCTATAAACGTTCATCATGAAGAGATTGGGTTGGCGCATGCGCGATAACATCATCCTGATATACTTCAACTCCAAACATGTCGCATGTAATATCATTCATATTTTGTAGAAATATAGCAAGAGAATTGCACAAACAAAGAGGTAAAAATTTGTAGCGAAATAAACCAAAGGGTGTGTTGATTGTAGTTAACATTGAAGACTGATAACTCAACTGTATTTGTAGGTAGGCATCTTTTAGATCACTCTTCCAGAAGAATTTAGATTTCGTCAATTTATTGAAAATATTCTCAAGCTTTAACTGTTTGCATGTTTGCATCAACAATCCAGTATTATTGTAAAACTATAATCACCAAAATTTCTTGGGGTGTTCCCATCAGACTTCTGAGGTGTAACAATAGGTGATCCCTAAACAGAGGATTCAAACTTTCAATAATACCTTTAGAACATATAACTTTTGAAGCATTTTCAACCAATTCATTGAGTTTATATGGAATGAGATGGCGTTTAAAAAACACAGGATTTCATTCTACTTTAAGAGAAATTAGAAAAATTTTCATTCCACCTGTTGCTAGCGAACATTTTACTATGAGATACTTCAACTCTGGTGAATCTTCAGAATAGATTGGCCAGTTTTAATAACGATGAATCTACAGGCGGCCATAGCATTTTCATCTCGAATGGAAATCAAACATGATCCAACAACAGGAATAAAATGTCCAGCAATGACTTTTATTGTGAGGCTATAAGGTTGGAGATTTGCATGAGTAGCGAACTGGTTTAGATCTCTCTGGGTAATAAATGACAAACGCTACACCTATACAAAAAATTCTAATGATGCAACACTGGAAACACAAAAAATATTTTAACGGATGTGACACGAATTGCAGGACGTTACCACCAGAGATAATGATTTAAATTTGTCATTAATATCGCTAACCTGAACATTCCTAGAATCAGTCCAACATGTTTTAGTAGTTCGACAGATAGATTGAATGTAAAAGGATATTCCACACTTGTGACATTTGACATGACGAAATCGGAAAGTATGACGATAATTAAATATTCCAGATTAAAGAATTTGTAGTCACAAAAAGCACATAGCTTTGCAATTACCATATCATAGTAAATATTCGTTCATGAAAAATGTATAAAATAAATATGTAATGTCAAGTATGTCCAGTTGAATACTTACCATGAATCAATACGCAGGTGTCGTTAAATCGTTATGCAACAAATCAGTATCCAAATTTCGAATGAACGTTGAGACGCTAGGAGCGATGACAAGAGCTTGGGGGAGGGCATTTCAATGGAAACACAATAAAAATATCAGTGACAGCTGATATGGGAGTGGGGAATTTGTAGTGTCGCTGAGTGGCTGCGTTCATGCTGTGACTCACGGTATTCGAATAAATGTGTAAAGGATAATGTGGCGTATTTAATATTTTGTATGTTAGTATCACATCACTTCGAAGGCTTATTTGAAGGGGAGTAGAGAGTCTCCGTTTTTGCAATCGTTAGTTTCCGGTAACCACTTACGAGTTTGGTTGCACGATGGTATATTTTATCAAGCAACAACATTTCCTTTTTTAACCACGGAGTCCAAGCTTGTGATGCATGCTCCATGGTTGAAATTATGTAGGCTTTCGTGATGGTGGGCAATGTTCCAGGCGAGAAGGTTCTGATACACTCTTCCCAATTTTGATTAAATTAGAACGGCCTCATTAGCACAGACGAGATTCGTTGGAATATTGAATTGGTGTTCGGCATACTTCACTGTTTCACGTTTTTGACTGAAACGTGACAGAAATTTCCGCTCGGTGGCAAAACTTGTTGAAGTAGTATATCGTGAATATTATGCACAGTGACTTCGAAACATCTTTGAACACTGTAGAACACTTGTCATAAATCCCAGCATCAAGCTATCTTTCCAACTGCATTTCCAACAAGTCATTAAAATCGCATATCGCAACATGTGTTAGCAACTGAATAATTCCTTGATAAGGCGGCTGTAACATTGAATAAAATTTCGTTATTTCAGTGGCTTCAAACTATACATGTTTTATATACTGAAACAAAAGCGGCTTCAACGAATCATAGTGGACAGAAATGGGAGAATCAGGAAATGGCAATTTTTTAATCAACGTATAGGCGGATTTTCCAATAGAATTCACAAAATGAATAGACTTTTTGTCACTTTCAGCTTTGGGACGTGTTAACCACCAAATTTACAATCTTTTAAAATAATCTTCAACGTTCCGTGCCAAGATCTTTCATATCACGTGTGTAAAAGTCTTTGTACCGCAATGGCCGACTTCCTGATTTAAACTCACTATGTTCAATGTTTAGTATTTGGTTAATGTAATTATGTCCAACCTGTATTAAAACAAGAATTAGCCATCGGAATCAGCAACTGTTCACAATTTATATTGGAATATTGCGCAATTAACTAATAATGGCGTGTTATAACATTTGCATGAATAAACAGTCAGTGGTGGTCCATCGTACAATTACCACAGCATGCTAAAATGAAATTGAATTTGTGTTTTATCCTTATTACTCGATTTTAATAAGTAGACGAAGAAAACAAAAAATTTAGTTTCACCAAGATCTTTCCAAGGCATGCGATTATGTATTAGACACCGTATCACACCAGATAAGATATTGGTTTTTTTCAGGTGAATGTAAACGTTGGAAGGTCATGAATGATGTGATTAAAGTGCCTGACCATGTCCAAGTCAGATGGTTATCAACTAAAACATCATTGTTTTTAGTGAACACTTCTTTCATGGAACATGAACGTCAATTTTGAAGTATACAATTCTCAGATTACAATTTCATCCTATGCTATTAGCTCAAAACGTCCGCTACTGGAATGAGTTAGTTTCCTGCGTGATCACGCTATACAAAATACCGCTAAAATTCACCAGACAGAGGCTGCTAGATTTCGGACAAGAACGTATCCAAATCAACCATGTAGACCCGACGTTATCCTATCCGACTACCCTCAATTTTGTTTGAGATTTAAGTCTGCAAATATTAACGTGTTAAGAGGACATTATGACCACAGTGACGGCAATCTAATGTTGGTATATCATTTTAATGATATATTTACTCAAGTTCATGGGGTGATTTCTTTTCAAGTTTACATTTTCTCGGGTTTTATAACTGTACATTTCACCGTCCTTGGTATTGTTCACTTGTATTATCTCCAGCGCGTTTTTCAAATCAATTTTTGTGCCACAAACATTTGCGCCGTCTCAGTGTATATTACAGTGTTAAAAACTGTTTTTTTCAAATAAGACAATTCACCCTTTTATTGTCACGTGACCAAGTCAACTTTTCGTTGTTCGCGTCATACGACTAATGTGTTCTGATTCACATAAGTTTAAAACGACAAAGTGAATATTAGAAAATCAACCAAGTTTTATATATTGTAGTGATCACAAAAATATTCACGGATTATGGATGATAGCAGGCATCGGGTGGAGACAGCAATATCAGGTTCAGTGTGACTCGACACAGTGGGAAAGTGGTAACAAATGTCAGACTTACATGTCACTGTTCAATCACATTCTGATTCTGTATTTGAACAACGTGGTTGTTTGTAAGAACCCTATTTACTAGTGACATACAAGTATAACCTTGTTTACCACTGTTTCGAGGCGCACTGAACCTGATCTTACTGTATCCACCTGATGACGACAAACAGTCCCAAACCGGTAGTGGTGTGT
>JACCGJ010009490.1:0-17845 GCA_013407085.1 Atriophallophorus winterbourni | reverse complement strand
TTAAATCCTTTGTACTTAGCGAGAAAATCGAGCATTTTCCGATATTTTTTGTTTGGTCTAAATTCGAAAACAATAGAATGTATTTCTACACTTCATATTAAGTAACAAAATGTTTCGTCCCTACTTGTTTGATTTCAAATTGTTCTTCAATTTTTCAATTACTGGACCTGAGCAATTTGACCGATTTGTTGTAATCGATGAAGGTTCCGTAGTATAACAATTTATGCTTCATTTATGATGGTTTATTTACCACATGCATACATTTTACGATATAAAGCACTAGAATTTTGCAACAGAAAATGTAAAAGCCGCATGGTTGGCCGAAATCAAGTGCTTTGATTCGAAAATTCAAAGGGTATTTTGCAGTGTCCGTGACAATTTAGGTTTTTATTTAACTAAGATATTTTTATTAAATCCGCATTAAACCCGTGATTGTCAAACAGTTATTTGACTTATTGAAAATTTAAGTTGGGGATAATCATTTCTATAAAAGCGAAAAAACGTTTTCAATATTCAGGAAATAATGATGACAAAAGCATTTAGCTTTACATTTACAACAGGATATAATATATTCTTTTCGAAGAAATAGAAATAATTTATAATCAACATCAATAATTCCACGTGAATCACGTAAAGTTGAAATAAATACTCGCCGTGAGTCAATTAAAAACAAACATGTATCCAAAGTTCGAATGTCTCATCACTGGGTGCAGTAACTGTAGTTTCAGGGAGCGCAGAACAAAAGTATCGGCGACAGTTAAGGCAAGAATAGGAAGTTTGTGTGATATCTGGGTGGCTAGGTGTATGTAACGAGTAGCGATATTTGAATAAATGCTTTAACAGATGGTTTAGGGTATGTAATATATTTTATATTCTACAAAGTAGGGTTAATGGGCCCAATCGTTGCCTTCGTTCCTCGTACGTTAGGTTTTGGAAACCATTGATGAGTGTGATTACATGATTTTGTATTGTTTTATGCAGCAAAAATTACCTTACAGTGGTTGAGAGAATGTAAATTCTACTGCACTTGATAATTTCGTGATAATATAAGAGGACACCACCAGCTATTCGTGGGCGATAATTCGATGTAGAATCTAGAATGGGATCGATACATCGCTTTAAGATGTTTATGATACAGGGAAAGAGATTTAGTGACATTCCACCAACCACCTCTGTTTTGACTACGCCGGGATCGGTAGAAACTTGGACTAGGCGTTCATACATGTGATGAACTCCCTACCCCATAACGTTGCACATTCAATTCAATTCAATTCAATTCAATTCAATTTAATGGACAACTTGGACCAATCCAAACATTGAACCTATATAGTCTGCACCATAAAAGCTTTGAACCCATGCATCGAAGTAAACTATACATCTTTACCCCATCCAACCGGTTGAAAACAATTTCTGCCCCATGTATTTTTACGTGATTCCTGAACTGATCAGTAGGTAAACTAATCCCTTTTTTGATACCTTTGTCAATCGTAATTCCTATAGTATTCTGTGGCTTTTGTAAAGCTATGTGCTTTTCAGACCATTGAATTGAATTGAATTGAATTGAATTGAATAAGTAAAACTATCCGTTTAATCCTGGTGAACAACTAGGATAAGACATAAAACTTTATCAAGCCTCAAAAACAACATCAAATGTAAAGATCTCCCTGGTGTGTATATTGGTCATTCTTCCACTGAATTACGTATCAGAATAGAAGAACACCGGAAGCGTGTCAATAGACAGCCACCAAATGCAATGGAAAACCAATTGCTGTTAGTAATTCACCCTCGACGAAACGTGTATTTGATACAGGTTACAGCGTCGAGTTAGACAATTTCGAATGGCTATGGCGCGGTATTAAACCGTATGGTGAACGCCTACATACGGATGCGGCCGGTATTACGAAGGCAGGTCGACATGTGGTCAATAAGTTGTATGGGACAGAGATTTCCATAACCTGGCACTCCGCACTGATGCTAACGTAAGTAATTAATAATAATCCTATGCTTCATTGCAAAATAGATTATTTTCAAAAGATTTTAACCTTAGACCTATTTGTTGCACACTTTTACACATAGGCGCCAGTCCAAATTGACCTCAATCATGTTCACTTATATCAAATTGATGAGATTACACGCCGTAATATGCAAACCGACCGCTGAAACTTGTCATGTCTACGTGATTCGACAACGCTTCTAGGCTTGCTATAGGCTGCTTACCAGCAAGAACAAAATAGAGGTGGTGGATAGAATGCTACTTAGCCATGTTCTCTGAGCTGGCCATCACCTTTGGTCTGGGGAAGATTCCGGGACAGAACAGAAACATTACCCCTAAAGTGCTTTATCAATTGAACTCGAATTCCTATGCATTATGAATACACGAACGATCTAAAACATTCAAATCAACGCCACAACTCAATAGTCCCACCAATTTATTGGACAAACTTTAGGAGTAGACTATTAGGTGAGTTTTGGGCTTGAAACGCTGAATCAATAACCTTATCTATTGTTTCGAAGCTCGCAGGGCTGGCCCTTCGTCGTTTGTTCAAACAAGTTGGTTTATTAATGCTTGCAACTTTGTGAGGGCCACGGATGAATTTTGTGTAGGAATCTGCATTTTTACCGCAACGACGGGAATTTGGGCGGGACAAAGCGTTCGATTTAATGAAGAAGGGTGTATTACATTTGAACAGATTCGAGTGCATACACCGAAACATATTTCGAGGTCATGAGCGTGATAAAGCGTGGTAAATTAATTTCCTTCTTCTTCTTTTTCTTAGTATCTTTAAACACGATAAAGTTATTTCATGGTAATTCAATGTCTAATGGTCTAAAAAGCAAAAATTTACTGTGACCATAGATCAAAACATTGGGTATGCATACAAAGAATCAAAATGTCTTGTCGGTATGGAACGTCAGCTTATGTTTATTGAGTTGCGAGGTTGGTTTTGGTTAACATATACTTGTCAAGTTCATACTAGAGCATGTTCAGACTTGATGCACTAATGATATATGGGGGTAGAGAGTTCCAGATAAAACAAACTCGGACAGCAAAGAAGAACAGTTGATAATTTGACCTAGAGTTTGGAATGATTAGTATGTAGCCAGAGATCTGCTACAACGTGCTTCTTGTCGAACGAATAGGTTTTCAATTGGATGATCCACTGTATGCAGAATGTTGAATAGGAGGATCTAATTACACTTAACACGGCGTTACAACAGTCAAATAGGTTCAAAGTTGCTATCATCACCTCGTATGGTCTGTTGTGTAGTCCGGTCACCAGTTTGTAGTTTGGTATGTACATGTTGCAATATGTAACAAAGGGAACTATGCTTGAACAGCGCACTCCATTATTGGCTGGATTAAGGGTGTAATTATCCGTGGGAGAACTTGGTTTGTGAAACTATCGAACATCATTTTGAGCAGTGCCAAGTTTTGACACAACATCTTAACCACAGGAGACTGCCGTGAAGTTTTGAAGTTATTACTAATCCAGACAATCAAATCTATCACTTCCGTAAACAATGAAATTTGCTGATACCCCGCGGAGAGATTTTCAGTGCGTTTTAGAAAATGTTCACGCTTGAAATTGCCTACCATGGTGCGTGAGTATTTATGCACCACATCACAGCTTTTAGCGCTGTTATACTAACAGAAACATTCTGTTCCATAACTGGTCACAACAAAAATGGTTCTTTTTGCGGATGATGCTAAACTTTGGATGCGAATCACGTCATAGCGAAACAAGCTTACATTCAACTTCAGAATGTGTAGAATGTTGCAAATAGGTAAATGTTTTCCCATTTTCCTACAATCTGGTATCGCAACAACTTGAATGGACAACAAAAGAAAAAGACCTCTGCGTGTGGATTAGTGGAAGTCTTAAGAATAGCATGCAATACTAAGCAGTGTAAAACTGAGTTGGCCGCATGCTAGGTATGCATCGTCGTATTTTCGGACATTTTCACTTTGAAATATTCCCCATGCTCGTAATTATGTATATTAACACATTTATGGATTAATCAGTGCAAGCTTAGACACCGCAGCTACAAAAAGACATCAAGCTGCTCAAGAGGATTTTTCATAGAGCAACTAAAATGGTTGGCTATCTCCGCAACCTACCATTTAAGGATCGACTGGTTCATCTAAATTTGACTACACTGCCTCGCAATCGGGTTCGATCTTATAAAATAGTGAACTCAAATAACACCCTCTGAGGCATCTATTTCGCATCCGGTCAAGCCATACCACACGTACACAGCCACTGGCGTTTGATATTCCTACTATATATATTGTACAGCTACAAGCTTTTTATGCCATAAATACTTGAATTTTGAACTACTGTTTATCAGTAAGTAGCTTGTTAACATGATTTTGCGAATCTAGAATTGCCCACAGCAATTGATTGAAACGACCGATCTTATGGAATCGGTCTGGTGAAAGATCTGTATTAGAATCGGAACGTTACCAAAATCGCACCAAACGATTTACTATATAATTCAAGGCGACCAAGGCCATAATATTGGTGCCCTTTTCTATTGACATTTACAAGTAGTACACTCAGTGAGTAATAATGGTTCGATGAATATTAATTGTTGATAAAAATTGTTTTTGTCTGATTATTTTAAGCTTTGAGGGATATTTAAACACTGCATTCTATGACAGAGCGGAAAATACAAAAAAAACTAGGAAAAACCGGATAATTTGAGGATGATTGCTGTCTAATACGTATGAAGAACTACTTATTCTCCATAACATAATTTTGATAGATTTATTAATACACAATGTGCTACGCAAAAATGTAATGAAGCAGCAACGAAATGTTGGAATCATGTAAATGTGATAATAAAAAATAAGCTGTGCTAGTAATAGCACATGAAGTTCAAGGTATGCCAAACGCAGATCTCACGAGTTGTCAATCTGAAATTTGAGAAATAGCCTGCACTGCGAGGCCGTCTATTAGCGTGCATGCAGCGTACTCAGACGAATTTTCGGACGTTTCTAACCACATTCACTGTCAAAGATTCTCAATACATACACACATCCAGCTTGGACACCATGGATGAAAAAATACTTCTCGCTCCCCGAAGGGATTTATCATAAGGTAAACAAAATGGTTATTGAATTGCATAATTTACCATGTGAGCAGCGACGGAAAAGACTTGGATTGTACATCCTCGAGCGCAGATGCATCCGAGCGATCTAATCATGAACTACCGAGTACTCCATACGAGGGCCCACCCTCTCATACACCTTTTTACAATTGGTTTCAATCTCCCGACGCAGAGTCACAACCTGACCCTTGAAATCCCACATTCCCGATTAAACTTTCGCCGCAAATTTTACGAAGTCCGTGTGCTTATCGCCAGAAATTATTTCCTCATCAAACGATATGATATTCAAGCAAACGTTACAATCTTTTATGTTGAATAATACTGGGTTGGCCCCAATTCACTAAAATCCCATAGTGATTCCATCTTACACACACACACTTGGAAAAACAAATATACCCAGATACATATTTCCGGTCCAGATTTCCACTCTCTATGTCACAATTGGCCTTACTTTTGCTCCTCCTTTGACGCACATGGACGCAAACATTAGAGTAACGATTTGTTAAACATTCAAACATATATCCTATGGCATAGTACAGCTATTTGCTTTTTTCACCATAAATCTTGAATCTAGTGCAATCTATACCAGTGTTACAGGCGTTAACGGCTGTTTTATTGTAAAACTAGGATACTGAATTTGAACTTGATTTAGCTGAACTTTATCAACATCCACTGACATGACTCATCTCCTTGTTTTCCTATCTGGAGCAACTAGTGCTAATACAAAAGATGGATTTGTTTATGCTGTATTATTTCGGTCAAGCGCCATTCCGATAACGAAGTACTGATTCGATTGCCATCTGGTTGATCATCTGCACGAAATTTTTTTAGAAACTTTGGAGCCCACTGTTGTTGGCCTCCTTTTGTCAATGTCGACCATGAATGTACAGCACAATCGCATGAATTTTCATGTTCTACAGCTTTTCGAATGACTAAACTGTCTTATTCGGGAGGAACAATTTCTCCCGCAGCGCTGGCAACGAAAGTCAGAACTTGGTTGTATTGCGTCAGTTGCACGCCGGCGGCGTGATCTGCGTTCAGCAGCCAAGAGCTGTATCTGCTCCTCCCCAGCTTGCAGACGACGCTTTACACAGTGCCTCCAAAGTGAGCGGTCAAGAGCAAGTTCTTCCCAACTCGCCGGGTCAATCGTTGTGTTTTTAGAGCGAGTTCCGGCTGACCCAACATTCACGAAATTGGTAGAAGACGACTGACAGAATGCTTCGTTTATTTACAGCTCATTATGTATATATGTGTACAATTAAGCAATTAGATGAACGAAAGTGAAGCAAAGCTACTGAAGCCAAACTTCTATATTGATTCAAATCGGCAAGCTATGTTCAATTGATTAAAAATGATCAATACTTCCAAAGCAGTGTGAGTTTTGACGTGCCTAGATTGAACGACCTTGACACCTCCCCCTGCGAAAAAGGATGTTCACCTTCGGTCTATGTACGCCTTGTTTCTTGGATTGATTTGAAATGGTTGAACCATTGTTCTTCTTCGTGTTCGGTATCTTCTTTCTGGTGTCCCGTCTGTGCGATGTTGTTCAGCAAGACGGTTGTCGACTCTTTGCCCTTGTTCATCAGTGCTGATAAGTTCGTTTTGAGAATCATGCGGTGCCAACGCATGGGAATAGTTGTACTGCTTTCGTAAACCACGAGTTGCGTTTTTCTGTGAAGCATTCGCCTTAGAGCCACTTGGACCGCATGTACTGCAAACCGGTTCCTCTTTATAGTCGCTTGATCTTGTGAAATGGCCACGAATAAATTTGCTTTCTTTATAGTTTCGAGAACTGTTTTTGCGACGAATACCTTGCTGCCTGTGTGGTTGTTCATTACTAGCGTTGATTGTTCTTGGAAGCCTAGTAGCGTTTGAAAAGACTGAGTTGGGAGTTGTCTGCTTTGTAGAATCATTGTCACCTTGATGCGATTCGTTTCGGATATCGTAACCATGTTTGCGTATCAACTGTCGACTTGTTCTTGATGAAGAATTTGTCTGGCACACAGTTGCAGTTTTTGTTGAACACAAATCTTTCAAAGGGACACTAAGTAAATTTAGTCGTTCGATACAATTCATTCCAAGCAAATCAAGTTTATCATGAGGAGTTAAGTAAACTAAACCAGTTGCTTTCTCACAATTGAAATCAATCTTACAAGTAAATTGTCCGTCAATCCGTAGTGGTTCACCAGAGGCATTTCGCACAATCATTTCCGTGGGATAGACTGTTGGGCAGCCAATCTGCTTCCACGTTGAGCGGGAAATCAATGTGACATCTGAGGCTGTGTCGATTTGCAACGAAACGGTCTTGCCTTGCATTCTCACTGCGACATATTTTCGTCTGCTTGCCAAATCTGTTCCAAAGGTTGCAATGACAGCATTGATTCTGCCCCGGTTCCCATTCGATTTAGGATTATGAAGACGCTTTGCACCGGTTCGGTAGTTTGTTCTGCAATGTGACTCTTTGTGACCAATGCGCTTGCACCTGCGGCACTTATAAGTTCTGAACGGACAATCTTTCAAATAGTGCCAGCCACCACAATTCCAACAGGCACTTTTGGGTTTCACGGACTTTTTGAGAGGACTTTGCGAATTACTGTGTTGCTGAGTTCCTGTACACTTGAGGCTCCACTTTCTGTCCGGCGTTTTCGATCAACTTGGTATCATGCTTAAGGTTCACCATTCTGTGACATTCGGCTGCTATGTCTTGAAGGGTTATTTCCGGCTCGTGCTCCAGTTTGCTCAGAATTCTTGTTCGAACGTCAGCGTCTGCTGGTGATCGAAGACTGCAAAGCATTTGAACTGATTTGGCGTCATCGAACCGAGCTTGAATCTTTCACACTCTCGATTGATGATAGCAGCATGCGTAGTGTAGTCGTCTGTTTCCTTTTTCATCAGTTTGAGACAGTTGTAACGAATGCTGAATAAGGATGATTGTTCGCCAAAGATTGTCGTGAATGTTTCAATGGTTTCGTCAAAGGTGAACTCTGGAGCACATTTTTGAAGAATATAGTTAGTGTAACGTTCGTGCTCAACAGGACCAAGTTTTCTCAACAATAGGCGAACAAGCCATGCATCACCTTGACCCGCTAGTTCAACTCGGAAAATGTCTTCGTATTTCTGGAACCAAGCATTGAATGTTGTTCGCGATACTGCATCAAAATGGAACTCTGTGATGGATGCTGCGATTGAGTCGATTGATTGTTGCTGTGTCTGTTCTTTGTGTTCTTTGATATTCAGCTTCTGAGAAAAAAGTTCAATGAGCTGCTTCTGTGATTTTTCGAACTGCGCTTGCTGTTGATGAAGTAATGCTTGCATTTGCTCAAAGCTGATAGCCATTTTCCCGTCGCCAAGTCTGTTGTGATTTTGGAGCGTGTTCCGGTTGACCCAACACTCACGAAAGTGGTAGAAGACGACTGACAGAATGCTTCGTTTATTTACAGCTCATTGTGTATATATGTGTACAATTAAGCAATTAGATGAACGAAAGTGAAGCAAAGCTACTGAAGCCAAGCTTCTATGTTGATTCAAATCGGCGAGCTATGTTCAATTGATTAAAAACGATCAATACTTCCAAAGCAGTGTGAGTTTTGACGTGCCTAGATTGAACGACCTTGACATCAATGCCAAGAGCTTTCATATCTCTTTTGCAAACGTCTTTGTACCGCAAGTGCGGTCTGCCCAATGGTCGACTTCCTAGTTGCAACTCACCACAGGGAGCCTAATAATCCCCGTGTTAAACCATAGACATCCATTGGTCAACATTTAGAGTATCATAGTTGAGACCCAAGTCTTCATGTCTCAGCTGTGAAAATGGCTACACAGTGTCTTTATTCTATTGTGGTGTGAAGTGCATTGCCGATAAGCGCTAATCACCAGCTTTGGGATGATATGCATAGAACGACCCTCCGACCGACTATGAGAATCAAGAACCCGAAATAATTCGGATTTCAGAAGGATTGCACGAGAAAGGTTCGAGCAACAACATCACCGGAAGCATGAGCAGATGGACAACGTCAGCCGCTATTGACCAATTTGTAAATTGTCAAGGTCGCTAGAACGAGACTTGCGTGGCGAGGAGTTGAAGCGTACCGATTGGCACAAAATCACTGGGCAGATCAGATCAAAGCGACAACCGGTGATTTGCCAAAAGAAGATGGATGTGCGATGCTTTGCTTTTCGACAAACGCGAAATAACGGTGAACATAATTAGCGTTGGAAAGCTTGAACTCAGTGATGGATCGGGACGCGATCAATAAGTGGGTACAGGTACTTGTGTGCGACTATATCCTCCTGGAGGATGAGTCGGCTTCAATGAAGATTCTTGGGAATTTGGGTACAAAGCAGCGTCCCCAGCATCACTCGGCGTTTGTTCGAGTTAGCTTCTCTAGCCTGTGCACAACCAAGTGCGACCTGCAAGGCAGCAGGGAGTTGCCAGAAAAGAGGTGGTGTGTCAACTAACCGTCTACCAGACTCTGTCCAGGTTTTTTCCTCAGGGTTTTTCTCCCGAAGCCGTTCCCGCGATTGGGTATACCGCAAGGCAGCGAGGTTAAAATCAGGGTTGTTCCTTCCCTTAGATAAATGCCCTCCCAGGCTAACGAGCTCCATCTGCCCGAAGCAAACTGGTTTTCAGGCGCCAGTCACTCGCCCCTTCTCCTGTGGTAGAAGCAGTTCCGCCGGGCTCGGAGGCACTCGTGCAGGCCAGAAGCTGGACTTGGTTGTCAGAGGCTATTTGAGACGCGCGCCATATGGGAGCATTTTATAAACAGTGGGAGCTTATCCCCACTGCCACCCTCGGCTATGACAAGTGGGTAGGAGATGCGGGGAACATGGTTAATGTTGGACCATAAAGGACGTTAGCGCATGATATTCGCTTTGATCTAGATTGACCTCACGTAATCACCATCACCATATACACTACTGCTTTGAGAGCAATACAGAAGAAACGTTGGGAATGACCTGTGAGAAATTCGAGCGGGTTACCGTTGACGCTCACAAAAGTTGGAAAAGAGCAACCATTTATTTTAAATCACCGCAATGAGAGAACATTATTGGTCACACACACGCACACACTAACATCGTAAAAGAGTCGGGCGAATGATAAAAGGTTTTTCTCAGGGAGAGCACACAAAAACATCAAAGGACAAAATGAACAAAGCGCCACGACTCATGGTTCGTCGTATCAAAGCACAGCCGAAATGGTACAAAGGCAAATAAAGAGAAAAACCAGGGGGTATGGTGTAAAAGAACCCAAAGAGCAAAAACACACATCACAGCTGAACAGCCAAGAGTAAAAACATTAAAAGAAAAGATCGCAAAAGGGAGGTTAACTAAAAACAGAAACGAGATCTCAAAAGAAATCTGTTCTGTACAAGTTCGATACACCAGAAAATAAACCCTAAACCCTGGAGAGAAACGTTAACATAAGAGATGGAGAGCAGAACAAGGTGGAATGAGATGCGGTGAAGTGATATGGAAATCGGGCATTGGTTAACTGTCTGTGGGAAGTCAGGCGTTACTGCCACAACACGGGTGGGAATTGATCCAATTGAAACTGTTCCAGTCGTGGAGAACCGCCATCGATGTATTGAAGTCGAACGCGCATGCGAATAGGTGTCTAGAATGGAGAAAATGGTAATCTTTAGGCAGCAAGCTATAAGCAGGGATCAGGTGCACCGAAAATTTGCGAAAACGAGTTTGAGCATTAAACACCAATTGTTGAATTTGTATAACAGTCGATGAATTTTTTGGTCCTTTGACAGCATCAAACATGCCGAGAATAGCTCCAGCAACATTGCACCGAGACTGGACCTTAACGTGGTGCGATGGTTTGTGTACCTCTATGACCCATTGAGCTATGCTGGGTGGTGCTCTCCGAGCACATTCAGAGTCACTCATACCAGGAAGGTCAATGGATAGAGGTCAGACGAACACGGTCTCAACCTAACCTGCTGCCTTGTGGGTCAGGCTTTCTAGCCAAAGGCTTTGGTCGAGAACCCTAATTGTTCTCCTGTCTAGGCATGGGCGACCTGGCAGTATCCCAGCCCGCATACAACCATGACTATTAATACGAAACTCAAATCCATAGTGCATCGGCTGTCGCGCATGATAAACAGAGTCGCCTTACCTGCTGCATGCAACGGGGCGGGTAAGCGAAAACAAGCTACTGCTGGCCCTGCTCTTCAAACTGTTTCTGACCCTTCCCCTCCCCCATCCACTCTTAACAACTCTCCGTCTGTCAATCACGGCCTTAAAAAAGACCGCGCTGAACATGTTGGAACATTTACTGTTCGCGAATTTACAGATCACTTTCTGAAAACACGGACCTCTGATCACATCGGAGCTATGAATGTCAGAACTCTCAGACAGATAAGCCAGCAAGCTGCATTGGCTCTTACCTTAGATAGTCTATCTATTGATGTTTGCTGTTTATCGGAAACGCGCTTATATGATCCGTCTATAATTACTGAACATACTGCACCAAAACTCTTAACTCGCTACTTTTTGCGCTACTCTGGTAGCTGCCATTTCAGGACAGGCGGGTGCTGGTATAGTGCTGAATTCACGTGCCGAATCCTGTCTTATCGATTGGATTCTTTGCAATAGCAGGATGTGCGCAGTTAGACTAGCCGCTAATAATAGACCAAACTCAAAATCTTCTAATCAGAGATGCTTGTTTATTGTAGCAACTTACGCTCCGACTAACACCAATTCCGACGACGAGAAGAACGCCTTCTACGACGATCTTTATGCTCTTTTGCGATGTGCAAAAAGCTCCGATATTGTTGTCTTAGCAGGAGATATGAATGCCAGACTAGGTCGCTTAGATGCATCTGAATCACAATTAGGTGGCATGTTTGGTCTTGAAAGCCAACGCACAGATAATGGTGAACGGTTTATACAATTCTGTGCACAATCTCGATTATTCATTAGCAGCACCTCCTTGCGCCATAAAAGATGTCAATGTGCCACATGGCGCTCGCCGGATGGAAGCCAACCTTCGGCCCAAATCGACCATATCGCCATAAGTGCTCGCTGGAGAGGTTGCATTGAGGACTGCCGCTCTTTTTGGAATACCTGCATAGATTCAGATCATGCTCTTGTGCGATGTAGGTTCTCGTTAAAGTTCTCCGGTACGAAGCCTTTGAATGGGAAACGCATTGTGGTCGAAAAATTCTCTCTGCCTGCAGTTCAAGACATTTATAGGACCACCTTGAGTAACTCACTCCCAGTTGCCCAGTATGCAACTACCGATGAAAGGTGGAACAAAATAGCAGGGATTATGCGAGCCACCGCAATAACAGCCTGTGAGACTGCACAACCAACCCAAAAGTCCCACTGGATTTCACAGCGCTCCTTAGAAATTCTTCACCAGCGACTCGAAATACCTCATGGTCCTGGACACAATACAGAGCGTAGACGCGTGAGGAATCAACTTAAACGGAGCTTAAGACTAGACAGAGAAAGGTGGTGGCTAAATAAGGTAGAAGAAATGGAAATAGCAAATAATGCGGGTAACGTGCGAAAACTCTTCCAACTTATTCGATCGACGGGTCCTACGAACAAAGGAGTGAGTGAGACTATCGCTGAATTTGACGGTACTTTTATCATTAATAAGAATCGCCGCCTCTCGCGCTGAGTCGAACATTTTGAAGAACAATTCAGCTGGCCGTTTGCAACGGATTCATTGCCGCATTTGAAGCAGCAGTATAATTATTTGCTCCTCCCATAATTACGAGATTATTCGCGTCCGTATGTCTTCGAAGATTAACATCGCATAAGAAATCACAGATCCGAGAGCAACAAGCTGGCTTCCGGCCTAACAGAAGCTGTGTCGACCCTAGGTTGACTCTTCGACAGATCTTAGAACCGCGGCACACTTATCAACAACCGACAATAGCCATTTTAGACTTCAAAGGAGCATTTGATTCAGTCAATCGAAATATCCTGTTTAACACCTTGCTGTGCAAAGGCGTTCCGCGGCATACTATGTGCACTTTATGCTCATTCATCCGGATGCGTTAAGGTTTACAATGAACTCTCACCCAAATTCCACACCACAAGTGGCGTCCGACAAGGATGCCCGATTTCTCCGTTTTTGTTCAATTTTGTAATTGATGCCATCATGGAATTATGCAACGAAGGAGCCCCATCTTTCGGAGTTCACATAACACCAAGCGGTAAGCTTCTCGACTTGGACTATGCTGATGATATAGTTCTGCTCTTCGATTCGTACAAAGATGCACAGGCGATACTGAACAAGCTATCTAGGATTGTGCCCGCATTTGGAATGCGTTTTGCACCCTCTAAGTGCAGTGTTCTGCTGCAGGACATCGACTTATCAAACAGCACCTTACCACTGGACAATCAGGCGCTTGAAATTGTAGATCGTTTTACGTATCTCGGTAGTTGTATCAATAATTCTGCATCGTTAGATGACGAGGTCTCGGCACACATTTCTAAGGCGACCGTAGCATTCCGCAGCCTAGGTCACTTCTGGCGTCAGCGAGGACTGCCTCTGTTACTCAAAGGCAGAGTCTGATGATGATGACCGGCAGCATGTATTGCATGAAAAGTGGTTCCGTGGCAGTCTGCTATGATAATACTGTTGCATCAAAGACCAGAGCTTTTTATTTATACAAGCTGTTGTATCACGTAATGACATAATCACGTTTTCAGATAAGCATTCGGCGACTTAGTTCACTAAAAAGAGTCAGGATGTACTGCTCTACCAAACCAGAAAAGACTGGCGTCTCTTGTTAACGATATACGAGCAAAGGAAAAAGTAAAAGCAAAAACGAAATAAGCATGCAAAACAATCCCTACCCTGGTTAAATATAACTGTCTATCAAAATAATGCGAAAGAATCACCCTTACACACGAAAAACTCACTTTGCTATTGTACAACAACTTCAACTGCTGTGTCAGTGGTGTGGCCAGCAAACCTGGTTCGATGGTAGTGGTCGATGGAGGCAAAAGCTGCAAGTGACACGACTTTGGAACAGCCGCCTGGAATTCGAAACCCTCGATGGTGCGCGCCTCGGTTGCAGTGGCCACCAGACGAATGGTCAACTGTCGCCGGGTCTCGTTCGGCACCGAGTGCGGTTGGTCAAAATGAAAGACAATCTTCAAACCGTTGTTCTCGTAGACCGTGAGAGAAGGAATGGCGTGTGCTACGGTGAAAAACAATAATAAGGAATGACAATAAATGATGCAGTGCGAGACAAATATCCACTACAACTAGCTCTAGTTCATCTGTTGTATCGATCTCTGAGCACACGATTGTGGAACCACGAGGGCTAAAACGCTGGGCTATTTCGGAGGCATCGTTATGGATATAAGGATGATGTGAGAAAAAGTTAAACCAGAGTAAACAGGATAAAGGTCATGAAAATAGTTCGCGTTTAAACGTTTCGAAGTTGTGGGACGGGCGATAGTGGTAAAAGTACACAGCTACACATGTACTACAATCGCTTGACCGGTAAGGACTGACTATTTTATAAGAAAACCGTCCGGAGTTGAGCATGAGCCGCACGTGGATTACAACATTGTCTGCCACGCTCCCCACTCTTGAACAAAAAAGAGAGAAATGAGGATAGTGTTGATTGAACTATAGGTGAAATGTCTAACCGACATAGTGAAATAGCCGTTCCGTTAGTGCAACGTTGCCGATTTAGCATTCTGAAAGTTGGGATGATGTCTACCTACCTGGAAATGGCTAAATCTGCTAGGTTCGTAAATTTTCCCTTGGAAAATTCTGCCGTGATCTAACTTTTGATGGAACAGGGTCATTGCTGAAAATAAGTTTCACTACCAAAGGTAGTCAGGTAAAAACCGTAGTAGATAGAATCAATTTCTTCAAAATGGGATTTTATGGTAGATATTTAAAACTGAGCAACATGAGATGAAGAACCTACATTCAGCAGTCTTGTTTAAACCCAATTGTGACAGTTCGGCGGCTAGGTCCAAAGCGGAGTTTGGCTTGTCTTGGGTTTGAGCTTGAACGACATGAGCAAGACCGTCGGGAGACAATTCGGAGTTCGCTTGTCCGACAGGTTTCGGGGTAGCAGGGGCGAAAATATCCAGGAGATCTTGTAAATTAGAATTTTCCGCTGGACCACCCTCGCGAGAATGCTCCGAATGAGAGGCAACTGAACAGGTGGACGGAAAAAAATGATAAAGGTTTTGAGGGAGCCGGTGGGTAAGTAAAGGATAACATTTGAGTGAGTGAAGCGATGTTAGGTTTTTCGTTTGAAGGCAGTTAGTATTCTAAGATAAGGCGCTCACAATTTTAAGTATCGTGCTACCATCCGTTCAACATTAACTGATGGTTGTGAAATATGGACTATTGTAGTAAACAAGGTTAGATAAGTAATTATAATTTTTACGCAGTCGAGGTAGACAATGGGACGAAAGGTTGGCAAAAGATACAATCCATCTTTCTCGACTTGGTTAAATTTTGAGAAACTACAGCTTAGAAAGTTTCGTCACGATTAGATGTGACCTATCGATTTCCCGACATGACAAAACACTAGTCCCAAGGCTTTTAGGGGCCCAGGTGGACAAAACAAAACGTAGATCTCAGCCATCAAAGTATGGTATGGTATGAAACCACAAGCCTGATCCAGACAAAGTGCCGCACAGTCACAGACTGCACGTGGGCTAAGATACTGTCAGGTTGCCCAGACCTAGACAGACATGAGGAAGATAACGAACAGAAAATGGTAGTGAGACTCCAGCATGTTTCAACATGCAGCTCACTACCTCTGGCCAATCAATTTAGCACGATGTTAGCCGCACAGCACAAAGCACTGCACTCCAACAAAGTGGATATCGACCATCATGAATAGGACTGAATAGAAGTACGACCGTTTGTATAAAACGGCTCCCTGGCACAGCAAACCAAACCACAAATAAAGCCGACTCATCCTTGAAAAAGAGACGGGCACGCCAGAATAAGCAACATTATCAAGGCGTTCCATTGCAAATAACCAACTATTAACTAATGTGACATGGAGCTAAAATTTGGATAAAAATGGTAACATACATGCAGACACGCCATCATTGCCAGTTTCTGGCCCAAGAAGATCCAGAATGGTTGTAGCAGAATCTGGCGCGGTAGTTGCCACGTGTGAAGGGAGTCCGTTAGATTGAACATGAGTGTTTGCAACACGTTCATCCGAAACGTTCGACGGACATTCATCCGTGAATCCGTTGGCGAAAACTCTCGGTGCAGGCGCGGGCATGTAATCGAAAATGCCATTGCGAAGTTCCTTCGGTTGTGAACAAATTCGTCCGTATTCGAGCGATCGTTGTTGTAGATCCAACTGCATATTGACGTTGTAACGTTCGATAATACCTCTGAGCTGTCTGAAATGCCCGACAAACAAGGGTAGCTGGAAACGCCTCTCGGGAAACGAAACCATCGTTAAGAGAGAAAAAACTCACTCGAAACATTCATTCGAAAACCGAGTGGTTAATTTCGCAAGTGCGCTGAGAACCATTTGTTTCGTCTGGACCGTAGCAGTGGAATCGACGAGAGCCTGGTGCAACAAGTCGATCACCTCGGTTTCTGAGACCGCGGCCAAATTCGCATCAGACGTGAGAAGCAAATCACCGTACTCACCGATCACCCAGGAGGCGACCTGTGATGACCGAAATAGTTAGTGGTAGTATTTGGCAAAAGGAAGTGTGAGAAACAACACCACACGGGGCCTTTCGCTTACTTGAACCAACGGCTGTTGTGTCAGGGTTGCGCGCAATGCGGTGAACAAGTGTTTCACCGCGTATGAATGCAAGTCTTCATTTTGCGCGATCAGCGAGATCAACGAAGATACGACGTCGTCACGAGCATAGTTGCCAGCCTGTTAGAGCACGATAATAGTCGCAGTAAGAAAGAGTAAAGGATTAACGATATGTCTCAGAGTCAACTTTGAAGCAGATACGAGAAAAAATAGAAATGGTAGTGAGACTCCAGCGTGTTCCATAATGCAGCACACTACCTCTGGTCAATCAATTTAGCATGGTGTTAGCCACACAGCACAGAAGTACTGTGCGATTGCACATCCGTGCAGCATCCAGACATGCTTCAAAACTTGTTGAGAAATGAACAATATTTTTGAGAGACAAGAGAGATAAATTGGAATTATTGCGGTGACAAACAAGTGGAAGCAAAGAATTTGGAAAAGGAGTAAGTATTATGAGGAGCTCATTAATGAATGCATAAAAGTGTCAGATTGACAACTGTGGACGACATAAGTATTTATCAAAATAAGGGATTGAAAATTGGAAAAATGATGAGGCTTACACTCGACGGCTAGGACACATATCAGGCTTATCAAAAGAAAAATCTGTTTGCTATAAGAACACCAGTCGCTTAGAATATAAGTAATAATTCCGCCACCACTATTTGCCAAAGGACAAGTTCGCTGAAGTCAAAAGCAGCTAAAACTTTCAATAGAAACCAACAAATTGACAATTGCAGAATTAAGCCGGGTTTCTTGAAGCACTGACGCCCGTATGCAGTGAAATTTTTGAAGTGAGCAGTTGTGAAATTTCAGCATACTTCGACCATAAGGAACGTATATTAGACGATAAAATACAAGGTAGGGGCATTCTAGAAATGGTCTGACGTCGGCGACTTGCCAACCTGCACGATGTTTCTTTTCAGTAATGCCTTAGCCAAACTTTTTATTTCAGAATTTTCACGGTAAACCTCGGTATCGCGTAATTGTTT